>VYZW01008014.1:2395-18247 GCA_013401315.1 Balaeniceps rex
ATCTAATTCATTGCCAAACATTATAAAATTTTTATCTAGCCATTTTCTGCTCACTGATGAATAATCAGCTTCAACTCTCCCATGAGATTTCCAGTCAGTTTTAACTTCATTCTTAACTTACCAAACATATTCTTTTGTTCTCACTTTCATTTTAATTCATTCCAACATTATCTCCTGAAAAGATGCCATATTATTTAGACACCAATTTCTTAACAAACAGAAGGACAATATGCAAACATGATGTGCCAAGAATGTATGTTAGTGCCCTGAAAACTGCCAAGTTTCATAGACGATGATTTGCCTTGTTAATTATTTTGACAAGACTATCCATTGCAATAGCCTTACCACTATTTTTCCTGTTCCTAGATATCCTTAAAACTCACACCTAATATTTTCAGATAAATATGAAGCTCTCTTCTGTCTTCTACTGGCAGAAGTATGTGAAGCCTGGGGCTCTAGGATTGGCAATGAATTAGATAGAGAGAGTTTTAGTGCTGCAAGTTTTAGCTGTAACTTTTGCAATTTTAAGTCTAAATGTGATCAAAACAATTTATCAGGAACATAACATTTTGCGTTAAAAATCCTGTTAGACACAGTCAACAATACTTCTTAATATTTTTTAATGTATATACCATATTCAAGATTCTGATTTAATAGAAAATGCCACTCAAGATATGAGGAATATATAACAGTTAGAAGGCAAAAAAGCTTTTTAAAAAAATTTCGTATCTTATAGGAAAATTGATAATGCATATTTTTCATTTTAAATCAGAATCAGTGTTTGTTTTTTTAACATCATAATTTTATTTTCTGAGCAGCTCAGAGTTTCACATCTGGTTTGGGACAAGATAGTCTACCTTTTATATCAAATACATGCTATTCATTAGTATGGAGCCAGTTCACTGAAAATATACTAGCTTTTTAGGAGGAACCAAAAACGGATGCCTCACAAATCACAGTCTTTACTCGACAAATCAGTAGATTTCGTATTCAAAAGGGACTACTGTCACATAATTTGACAGCCTCTGTTCTGGAATCATAGGACTGTTTCAAATCCAATTGCTGGAGTTGAACTAAAATTATATCTCTTATAAAGTCTGCCCTATTAAGACATTTCTTATGATAAAATTAACCCACAGCCTGTTGGCTAGCCCTAAAGGTATCTCTGAACGTTCTGTGCCCTACTCCTATTTTTTCTACCTATTGGACCTCACAAAATCATTTACAATCACAGCTGTAAGTGATTTTGAATAACCTGTTATTCCAGTTTCTTTTCATACATAGTAAGTAAATTATTCGGTTGCCTAGATATAGCCTTCTACTTACTTTCAAGATGTATTCCCTATGGACTACAGTCCATGACATACTGTTATTTCAGAGGACATAGTCTCCCACAGGTCCTGTGACATATCTGTCCACGCTGTGTGGATCTCTTAGACATCCTCAGATATCTCAAGGAAACGGTTGAGACCTTGTATATGGTGATAAAATCATGCCTTAAACTCCAGTCATGGTATTTTCTTGTCAAGCTAAATGCTTTGAGGTTTTGAAGTCTACATTGTAAGGAATATTTTTCAATATTTTAATCATTCTTGTTGACCTTTGATACATCAAGTCCCAGTTGCTACATTTCCTCAAGTCCCATGCTATGCAGTCTACTTTTCTAGTGTAGACAGTACATGTGTGTCTTTACTCATACTGTTTGCCCTCTTTAATCAATAAAGATGGTTTCTAACAGATAAGAGTGTAGAATAATCAGTAGAGTTCATCTGGGTTTAAAACTGTTATACTTCACATGCATGTTGAAATTATTTCCATTGTGTATTCCTTGCTTCACATTCATTCAACTTCTTGATGGTGATTTCTTCAGGGCTAAATAATGACGTTAAGGCACAGATTTGTACTGGTTTCACTTTTGAGCCTTGTACTACGATTCCTTGTTTCTTGAAATGTGGTTGCAACCTTGATCCTAAGTAAATATGTTGCTTGTTCTCCCTCCAAAGCTGAAATTGTTCTCAAGATGTAACTAGTTCTAAGACAAAATCTTTAATCCAAACTCAGTATCCATAATACTGTTTGCTTCTAAAGTTACTTGCGTAATGGGTTAGTTGTGACAGCAGTCCCTCTTTAAAGGTTCCAATGGATGTGTTAATATGCAATGAATTCAGATTGTGTGATTGCTACTTAAATTAATCTCAAAGTCAGAGTTTGTAGGAAAAAAATCAATGTAGTAGCATTTCATTTAATATTTTAAGTATGAAATTCTAGAATTAAACTCATCTGCATGAACATTAGTGTATTTTTAAGCAGAGATCCAGATTATACTATCCTGTGTTTTAAATATGATATACTTACAATATACTGTATGAAAATATTTTTAGGTTATTTTTATTCAATGTGTACAAAATCCTTTTGCTTACTAGGTGTTGTTACAAAAGCATTTTCTTCCAGGTTTTCAAGATTAGAAAGCACACGGTCCTATGACCTGCTTCAAAAGACTCTGGAACTTCTCACTGAAGCTAGTAGTTAAATTCACCTTCCACTTCGATTAATGATGAAACAGTAATGCAGCAAAGTACTGAGAAATTATTTAACCTACAGAAGGATATTGGTACAGATACTCCAATTCCCCTTTGTCTTCCATCAATACAGGATAATACAGTATATTCGGGATTCTACTATCCTTAGCATAGCTCCACTAGCATTAGTGGATTTCTACCAGTAGAGCAGTATTCTACGGTAAGTCTGTGCAACTGGGGAATTAGTTACAGTTATTGATCATTAATTTGTTTGTGCTGCTGCTTCAGCTGTTAATCATTAGTTGTATGAGTGGTCAGAATACTGCTTTGTGCTGTTAACTCTGACTCTCTTATTTGATAGATTGTCTTTGATCAGTAGAATTTAAGATATGGCTGTGTATTGTCCAATTACCATCCTTATAAAAAAAAATGTTGTAGTGTTATTTGATATGTCTGTCAAGTGAATTGATTTACTTTATTGCTTTTCTACATAAGTTGCCAGCTTCACTGTGAACATTCCAAGTCAGTTCTTACAGTTCTTTTAAATGTTTTTGACAACATGATTTTGCTTTTTCTGAAGTTTCCCATGATGTAGTGTTCAGTTTAGTGGGTTTCTAGAGTAGGAGGAACTGAGTTCCCCTAAACCCCGTCAGAAGAGGACACAGAAACATGGAGTTAGGGAGTCAAAGAAAACTACAAAACACAGCTGAGACTAAAAGGGACAAAATCCCCAAGATTATTTGCTGAAATTCTGTATTTTCCTGGAAAAAAAAAATTAAAAAGTTGGAGATTATCGTACAAACCTTTAATAGATTGTCAACCAAAGGGAAATATCTGGTTTATGTTGGGTATACATAGGGTATAGCGGCATCCAGATGAAAACAAGGAGAACCAGGTTTTCAGAATCCTGCAGTCAAATTCTCTGAATTCTGTAAAATGAAATGTTAATGATGAAACATTAATATATAAAAGCATTATAAAATCATTTCTCTAAGGGTGAAAATTAGGACATGTACTTTTGTCCCTATCAGGGTGGTGCTGTTCCTTAATAGCCTTTCATAACAATTTTGCTGTAATCAGGAAACATAATGGTTGTCACTTTGACAGAAACCATTGCCACTTAGGTTTAAGACATAAAAATCTATGGCAGAGATTTCAGACATTTAAGATTACTTACACTTAAGGAGAACCCCCCCTTACAATATTAACAGTAAAAGTCATTAAAGTCTTACAATTAAATCAGACTCTTTCAGTAAGGGCAACAGTTCACTTGCCTATTAGAAGTTAATCATGTTATTCTTGATAACTTTTTTGACCTAAAATCTCTAACCAGAATGACTGGAATTCTTTAGGTAATACATGTCTCACTATCAACAAGTTACACTCCTGAAAGGAAACAAAGGAAGTAAGATCATTCACTTTAAACACGTTTTTTAAATGTATGGCAAATGAAAACCTAAAATATTGCAGTGAGACTGCAGAAAGTTCCTAATTTTGCATCTCTAAGCTTGGATCATATTTTACACCTATTTCTTGTCACAAGCCTAGCTCTCAGTGTGCATCACTGCTGCTTCTGTGTCAAATTCAACTGACTGTTGCAGCTTGGATGCAGAAGAGTGTCTAATTTTGATAGCAAACAACAACATTTCTTCTCTCCAGTTCTTCACAGAAACAGATAAACACAAGCAGCAGAAATGAGTGAGGCAAATGAGCTATTAACCTAATGGATAAAGAATGGGGAGCTCATGTGCTGGAGTTTAAATCTCTGGGGTATGGCTCTTTGCAGCTCTAATTTACCAATTTGTTAAATTTCAAATACAGCTAAGAAACATTATTGCCAATTAGTTCCACTAGGACGATAAGGATGTATATTTAAATACCCCACTTGTACTGCTTTCCTGATAAACTGAAATATGTCTCATCTCTTTCTAGGCTGTTCCACAATAGCAGCTGTTTTTTAAATGCTCATTTGGGACAGAAGTTAAAAGTCCTTGAAAATTAAATTAAATTCATTCAATTAGGCTAAAGAAACATCTAAACCAACTCTTAGTTAAATGAATTTTATTTAGTTTATTTCTGTCAAATTGGAAATTTAAAGGGACTTCAAACTATCAAAACTGCTGCCATGTGAGCTTAAATGGCAACCGTAATTTTAACTTTGTATTATTTATTTATTTATTTTATATTCGGGCATACTTACATTTCATGTGAATCTGGAAAAAAGAATTAAAAAATAAACAGTACAGGGTTGCCTAAAGAATGTTTTGTAAAGATACCAAGTACATTTTCACTGTCCATCCAGTGAGACTGTTACTCATAAGACTGTTATCTATGTTCTTCTGTCTCCTATTGTTTATATTTTCTGCCACTTTGAATGTTAAAAATCAGCAGTCCTATCCTTTGTGGAATGTTGTAATATGTGTCTATTTATTTGTCCCTCTAAAAAATATTTTACAGGCTTATATCTGAAGAACTTAACATTTCAAATGAAAGTATGACAGACACATGCTTAACACACCAAATGAAAGCTCAACAAAGAAAGAGACATGACAGAATGCATAGCTGTCTTCTCTTACCAAGCACAAAAAAACGAGATGATGAAGGCATATTAAAATAAATACATAAATAAATAAATATTTTTTAAAAAAAACTGACCCCAAAAATTACTTGCAGTCACATCCTTGAGAACATTTCCTCTTTGTTATTCCAGCCAAAAGTATTATATTCCGATCCAAGTCAAACATTAATTGTCATCCATATTTTAAGTTTTAACTAGAGTGGCATCATTTGCCATAAAACATAGGTTACATATTGTATATACTTATATATACTCACATATACTCACGCACACACACATGTACACATACACACATATATATATGTACATGTATGTATGTATGTATTGGGCAACCAAATGAGCTATCTTTACTTGCTGATAAGGTTCGAGGATTTAGAGATTATAACCTGCACCTTCAGGAATGTTTAGGACACTGGCTACTCTTAAGTTGAAATCAGCAAAAAAAATCTCCCCAGACTCCTTAAAGGATTTGAGAGTCTCTGTTTTGCACAAGATAATTATTTTTTTAACTGATTCCCAGGTACCTTCTTTGATATCAAATCCAAGCAGTTTCTAAAAACCCACCCCAACAATTGCATCCTGCTGGAGTTCCTTCACCTTAGACCATAGCATTTTGCCTGATTCCTGTATCATCCCTTTTCACAACACAAAAAAATTTAGTGGGGAATAATTCATGTGTTTTCTATCACCAGAGATTCCTTAGCCAACCCATTGTCTCAGGTCCAAATCGATACAGACTGAGAGGGAGACAATAAAGAAATGTTAGGACAAAGGAGAAGTTTGCTGCCATGTAATATCATTGGAGTCCTTGAAGAGAGAAAAAAATGGACACCCAAGAACAGACCTCAAATTTGTATCTCTGACAAACACTTTAAGCGTAATAACTGCATTTCATATCTAACACACCAGAATAGAGACAGATGAGTTTAGCTTTACTTATACTGCTCTTGGTCAGTCATCCCACACTCTGGATCTCTTCTTCTCATGAGAACTGTGATAATTAATATCTCTCCACACATCACGGTGCAGCAGGGGCCAGTGGCTTCCTGGGGCTGGAAGCTGGGAGCTTCAGAGGCTCCCTGGGGGCGGCAAGGCAGGGCCTCACCAGCCAGGCCCGTCCCACCACCCCAGGCGGGGAGCAGGACAGGCCGGGGGGGCAGCTGGGGACAGCCCCAGCCCTGGGCATCAGGCACTTCCCTGGGGACAGGGATGGACCAAAGTTAGGCTGGTATGTCGGCCTGCGGGTGGGTGTCAGGATCAGGTCCGGTGAGGGGAACTGGGGTCAGGCACAACCCAAGATGGCCAGGCAGGTCCATGGAGACAGGGATGGACTGAGGCCAGGCAGGGACATCAGCCCATTCAGGGACCATGTCTCGGCACAGGCCAGGCTGCGACACAGGTGGGCTGTTACTCCAGCGGGGGCCAAGCACCACTGCCTCAGCCAAAATCAGACTCCATGGCAGGGGATTGCCAGGCTGGTGCTGAGCTTCAGGGTGTGCTGCACAGACCGTCTACACACATTTCGTTTCTGCAGACAGTAGCTTGATCTGAAGCCTTGCATTGTGCAAGTGGTATACGGATTGTTATCCAGAGTCTCTAAATCCTTTTGTGATCTGGAAAACTTAATTACCCTGAATACAAAAAGAGCCTAATTAGTTTTTTATCTCAAGATGGTATACTTAATATGAAAAGCAACAAATGACCATCATGATACAGGTTTCCAATACTCAATGTTTTAATCTTGAGAAATTTGGTCTTCAGTTTATTTTAAATTTTACAAAATTATCTTTGGTTCCTTTGATCTTCTCCAACTGTGCATGAAGGCAGTGCTTTGCTCCAAATCAAAGAACAAAACGAGCAGTAGCATCTGCTTCTGTAACAGCTGATTCCAACCCGCGGAAAAGAGGAAAGAGCTTCCTCTGACAGAGCTTGCTTGCAACTCGGCCTCAGATAGACTGGGGACTGTGCCTGCCTGATGTAATTACATGCCAGCTGACAGAAATTACATGTATATCTTGTAACTGAAAAAGGGAGTATATGAGAAAAAGTTATTTTTAGCTCTTCTCATCTTTTATCCCTCTTTTCTTATTTCTTCATTTATATGAGAAATTTTACTTGATGGACAAAACCACCATGGGTAAGGTAACCAGTGGCTGGTTGAAAAAATAATGAATGGAGGTGGGTTATCATTAAACAGGAAAGGGTTGTGATGATAAAGAGAAGTGAAAGAAATATTCTCTAACATTTGTCCCAGTTTTTGTTTTCCATACAATCTTGGGGTTATCAAATTTTGAGAAAAAAATTAACTGTGAGAAATATTATATGCCTTAGCTGAAAAAACTCACGAAATATTTCAATCATTCAAGAGGAACAGTTGTAATGAATCTTTCTGGAACATTTTTAAGTTAATAAAAGGAGAAGGGTTACTTTAGCTGTAACTAGTAAAAGAGTGTTTCATGGAGAATGAACGATATCGTGTTTGAAACAGATCATGAGATGCACTAAAAAGCAATCGGTAAAACATGATATATCTTAAGTGGCCCAAACAGTTTGATTTTCTACATTTGAAAATCTGTTCAAATACTACTGAAAAGGGTTTTTTTTGGGGGGGGGGGGGGTTGGGGAACTTGTATTGTTAGCGTAGTCTTAAAAAGATTTATTTGTAAAACCTCTGCTAATATCCTCAGATTTTTTTTAAGTTTTTTAGTTTTTCAGTCTTCTAACCTGGATGTTATCAGCATGATAAACAGTTAGATTAGCAAAGTGCACATGAATGAGTACCTGACAAAACGTTAGAGTAATTAGGTGCTTGGTAATATGTATGGAATTTTTCATTTGTATTTTATTGGCCTTTATTATGGGCATTAAATGTGTGCTCAGAGAGCAAATAAATACTATGAGTATATGTGCAGGCATAATGTAAAGTAACCATTACAAAAATCCATAGCTACAAACAAAGAATTATAGGAAACCGTTAACAAAAACCAGTGTTCTGTAATGGAGTTGTAGCTCACACATAAATTGAGCTTAGTGGTGTCACACTGTCCTGGTGTTCCTTTATCCCCATGACAGAAGTATTGGAAATTCTCTTTTTCAGTCTTCTTTTTTCTATACTAAGAAAACCTTGTTCTTACAATTTTCATGGCTAGGTCACTTTTATAAAACTTTAATCATTCCTATTACTGTGCTTTGTCTTCTGTCTAGTTTGTCTTAATGCATCCTGTAGTGTGCTGGTCAAAACTAAGCACCCTATTCCCACTGTTATCATAGTGCCACATGGTAGGACTCAATAATAAATCTCTGTATGCTACATGAGAGTGTTGTTAAAACTATCCCATTTAGATATTACATTTTAGAATTACATTTTCCTTTCTACAAGAGCACCACCAATTTGTGACTCTTTTTTAAAATCTTTCCATTTGAATGTTAATGACTAAAAAATACTTCTTATTTTATATTTGTATGTGTGATGTTTCCAAGTTAAGTGTGATTGTGTACTTTGTCGTTATTGCATTTCATAGTCTTTATTTCAGACTGTTTCTCTGATTTATGAAGATCATACTGTCTTCTGAGTGTTTGGAAAACCTCATGGTTTTGTATCACCCATATAGCTTATACTTGTATTCTCAATGCTGTCATCTCAGTCTTTCATGAAAATACCAAATAATGCTTGATGAAGAAGAGATTTCTGTGATCCATGGCATTTATAATGGAATTTGACAACACAATATTAATAACAGGTCTTTGTGCAGGTTTGAGGTTTCTTTTTGTCTTGTTTTGTTTTAATCATGGCCAAATAAAACATAATACTAATTTAAAGAAAGCACAGACTTACCTTTCCTGTGCTATTGCTCTGGAGACTATTTCTTTCTGTAAGGCAAAATGCTCTACTTAAACACACCAGGAAATGTCTTAGCCATATATTAATGCCAGTGTCTCAGAATGATTCCCTTAGCAATAATGGATTATGCAGTAGTAAAAAGAAAGCATTTCCCACATACTATAAGAAATAGATATTTCATATAATGTGCTAAAAAGATTTATCTTGAATTTGTGATTCCAGAACTCATCATAATGCTACAGTTTATAAATTTACACTGAGAAAAGAGAGCAACTGGTAATGTACTACATTCAGAACATGACAGGTAGAAAATTAACCTTATTCTGCTCTTAAGTTGGTCATAATCAATAGCTTTCACAAATACCATAAAGTGTCCCTAATTTCAGTCTACATGTCCTAAAAATTAATGTCTAGAATAAATTACTTTTTTATTATTATTATTATTGTGGGGCACCTTCTCCTTGGAATTACTGTTAATGTCACATATAATAAAAATGTGTCTTTAAAGTACAAAATGAACTTGATAAGGAATGCAAAAGCCAGAAGGTAATCGTTCCAGATAAGCCTACATTTCAAATATATTTGACATACCAGCAAATTGTCTGGATAGCTCAGAAACTGCAAGTGCTGGGGAAGTATTTCATACTGCAAATTCATGGCCTTTTTTCTTGTTGAACTATAATTAATGACAATCCTACAGATCAGATACACATTGTTAAATTCCACAAAGAGGCTAATAGTTTCTTCATTTATGAAAATAGGTTGCTTTAAAATGCACAGCCTGAACGTCATTTTACATCCACAGGTTCTCAGGATCCATTCTCTTTCACACACCTTTAGGCATTTTTTCAATGAAAGACACCAGGACTACATTAATTAAAGAGTAATTTGAATATATATGCACACAATAGAGAGACAAAAGGAGAGAAGAATCAACTGTGAACAGAATGGAGTCTTTTCATCAATACAATACAATATATTATTTCTTACAGGACAAAATTCACTTTACCCTGAAAGCCCAAGTAATCATTGTGTGAGAGAACATGCGTGAATGGGATGAAAAGATAAAAATCAGACACTCCTCAAAGTAAGCTAGGGTAGGGAGCTGTAGTGGAACTTGCCTGTGATGGCTATAGCAACAAATCCAACATAGGAATTAGGGCATCATTCATACTACGGCATTTAGAGAGCTTGTTGCACTTTCCTAGGTTTTATTGCATGCTTTTTAAGCAGGTCTGCTCAGACCACCTAGGCTGCTTTTCTTCCTGACTTAGGCTTGATACATCATAATATATCCCTCGTGCTCTGGGCTCCCTACTACTTCTTTGTGCCATGAGTACAAGACCATATTACAAGGGTTTTCCATTTTTGTAAGTTGTGTTTCTCTCTATCCAGTTATAAAACTAGAGGTTCAGTTTAGACTAGATTTTGAGACTTCGGAAGCTACTCCCAGGCAATTGGGACCTTCTTCTTTAACAAAAGTTAATTCTGATTAGAGAGATATATATTGTCTATATACTTCATCTGGAAGATGGCAGAGGTAGACATGCTAGGTTTTGCCTTGGAGCTATGAAAAGAAAGTCTAATCTTCCAATGTCTCATTTTGGCCTGACCTTGTTACATAGAGGGAAATATCACTTACAATTATTCAGCGAAATGCAGAGTCTTCGTGTTTTACCTATTAACTCCCATTAATTAATGTAAAATGTAATCATGGAATTTGGTCCATTAGGATAAATCATACCCATGACAACTGTAGAAAAGGAATGTAATCACCAAACTAATATTGTATGTAATAGATGTTTGTAAAGGTTGTCTTCTGCCAAATATTGAAACTTCGTCCACTCACCACTCCTTCCCTCCTTTTTTTCTCCTTCATTTTCTTTATTCTTTCTTAAATATGCATTTCTGAAGAAATCAATAGCACACAGCTACAAGACATCATCTAGACACTGGAGTTCAATGTTTTCTTGTAAAGTGGTGTTGATCTTTATAACGTTTGATATGTATCTGATACTCAGTAATGCTCACAATTATATTTAAAACGAAAGTACAGTTGCTTTCTGATAATCTCAGAGAAGATTTTTGAGCAATATTTGGATGTATGTTACCTGTGATCAGAACCAATAGAAAAGAATATGGAGTTTTAAGAAAGGTAAACAGCTGATGTTTTCTTTTGGTGACTAGGAAATTTTGATTTGGTTTTTGTTCAGAGGACTTCTTTCCCATATCTCCCAAGCCATGCATGCTAAAAAACAGGCTTTTGACCTGTGTGAATTACATTACAAATTATTATGGACAAAGATTAGCCAGTGAGTAACTGTGTGTTCCATCCCTGTGTGCTTACTTGATTTCTTGTTCTGGTACAAATGAGAGCCATTGCAAAGCCATAATAATGGCCTAAGGAAAACTGATATTGAATGAGCAGATAATTTACTCTTGGATTGGTTTTCAAGTTTTGTTCTCAAAAGAACACAAACTGCTGTGAATTAACTATAAAAGGATTTTGCATATAGCTGGCAGAAGGTATGACACGTAGGGGAAGAAGATAATGACACGAGTAAGAACACAAAGCCGAACAGGAACTGGAATATGAAGTTGCATATATTATCTGAGCAGACGTTTCTTTATTAAACAACCAAAGGCCATACATTAGACTGTGTCTCTGCCATGAGACACAGATCTAAGATGTCTGTTGTTTCTCACCCAAAAGCATCCTGAGAAACATACTGATTCAATGGATGACGTTGGTAGCGCTCTACCAATTATTATGTTGAGAAACATTGCTGCAGGAGTGCTGTCCATGACTTTGAGGAAGCAAGGCAGAACTTCAGTAATTTATATGCCTACCTATCTCCAAAATCATTCTGTAGTGGAAGGACATGAGTCTGTGGAAGATACTTCCTGCAAAATCTACTGCACTTCAAAAGGCATCTGGTGTGAAACTGATGTGAACAGCTATACTGCTATTTGCTACTTACGTACATCCATATTTATTTCAGCTGTTAGCACTTTGAAATTCTAGCCCATGATTCCTTGTCCTTTAATGCACCACACTGTCTTGCTAGGCATGAAATCTAATATTTAGGTTTGTTGATTGGTTTGTTTGCTTGTTTGCTTGCTTGCTTGCTTGCTTGCTTGTTGTTGATGGGATTGGGAGGATGTATATGATAAACTGTTTCTACAAAATACTTCCAACATGCACAAAATAATTTAATCTCAGTGATCTACATTATGAAAATGCTAATGGAGTTACATTTCATCTAGTAAACTAAAGAGAACCATTGAAATTTGACCTTAATCATTCAGGACAGTAGCTAATATTGAGAAGAGTAATTCAGAGGTTTAGGAAAACTCCCTCTGAGAATTCAACACAGGAAATTTTCTTATCTGATATCCCTCAATGGGCTTTTTTCATTACCTTTGTACAGACAGATATACAACATCCAAAAGGTATTTGACACTCTAATTTGGAGGTATAAATGCTGTTATCATGTGACTAATTTTCTTCACCTACTGACTATGTCTGACATAGCACACTTCAGAAAGTCACAGTGCATGCGAATAACATGACAGAATAGCAGTACTTACAGTATTGCAGTTACATTGATTAATGGTGTAACTTACTGGTATTAAATTATCAGCAAATGCAAAAAAGGACATCACAGTTGTATTAGAGAGAATCTAAACTATATGAATCAGCAAACAACATTAATTACTGTTGGTTTTATTACACAGAAAAATACTTGCTTTCAGTTGGACTATATAAAAATGCTTTGGCATTTGCTTGTATTTATTTTTATTAGAATTCATTAGGATTTTATCCTTCCTTTTAATGAAAGATCAACACCAGATGCATACTGAAAGAAAGAAAAAAATGTTAACTATAGTGCTTGCAATTTGTTTCACTAATTGTAGATAATTGCAGAATATTTTTTGGTCCCTGTGATTTGCATATTTTCTGCATTATTCAGGGGACAAAACCCAGGGATCATTGGAATAAAACAGGAGCTATACCACTGAGCATTCCCAGAATCATATACAGCAGACCCACTGATCTGATACACAGAAAAATAAAATTTCAATATTTAATAAGTAACTGAATAATCATAACAAACAATAACATTTGAGAATGTATTAATTTATGCCATTGCTGAATAATGTGTACCATACATATTATGTGTATCATATAGTTTCTCTTAATACTATACTTATTACTCAAGTGACTTCCAACATACTCTACAGTTTTTAGCAGACACTCAAGAGGCACAAGAAAAGGAAGAAATAACGGAAACAAAAAGTGGCATGTGTGTCAGAAAGCATTAAGTAGGTAAATTTCTACCTGGATATTAATTTAATAATATCAGTAAAACTTGGTGCAATTTCTTTCTTTTCAAAATGTCAGTTGCTGCTGAACAGAAATGCTGAAAAAGCTCAATGAACAATGAAAAGACTAATTAATTAAGAATAAGGACATAAGTTCATTTGTACACATTTTTGAATTGTCATTAATACCAACTATAGAGTGAGGGTTTTTTTTAAAAACAGAGAATTCTTTTTAGAAGACATGAAGAGAGAATGTGCTCTCATTTAAAGAATGAGTTCTGTGGGTGTTTCTCTGCAATGCAGGCAGGACACTTCTTGTTCTGTTATTTAAGGCTGAGAAGGTACTAGAAGTTTGGAAGCCAAAAAACCTAATGTACAGCAGTCATAATAGGCCTAGTGTATAACAGAACCTGATCTTCTCCCTGAATATCACTTGACAGGGTAAAATATTTTGCTACTCCTGGGACAATAGTTCTAAATATTTTATGGTTTTAACTACATCTTACATTCAGTTGAAAGTAATCATTATTCCATGGTGTGGTACGTACATAATCACTTCAATGGTAAACGTAATCTTTGTTCCAAAACTGAGAATTTAAAGTACATTTAGATATGAGGGAAAAGTTCCAGACAGTAAATTCATACAAAAGAAACTTCAGCACTGTAACTACAAACAAAAGTGTGTTTAACTCAAATTCCCTAGCTGATTGTATTACCATCTTTTTAAGAAGGAACGATACTTGATGGTGGCTGGAGTGGCAGATTGTACTGTTTTGTGACAGATTTGATGCTTACAGAAATAGTTTTTCCTACAGTTCAAAAAGTTCATCCCACACTAAAATCCAGCTATTTCAATCATTGTAACAATAGTTTCTTGCAGCTATTCTTGCATTGTTACATAAATTCTTAGATACAATAACTGTATAAGGACTCTCAGATTTTCCCAGTGAACAACCACCTCCTGAGAACATTATTGTTGTCTAAAAAAGCATAACATCTGTTCCTACCTTTTGCTTTAAAGAGTAATAGATAGACATTCCTTACGCAAGAAAGAAAACAATTTTTTCAGACTTCACCTTTCTTCTTCCAGATCTTTTATCCTTAAACCCCTAAATTTCAAGCCATCAATTAGACCTGAAAACACAGATATTCAAATAAAGGTATGATACTGCTGATGTGAAGAATTTTGAGGCCTTAGTCTTCTGATGTGGACTATTCTGTATATACTTTTCAAAAAACAATTTGACAGTTTCACTTGTTTTAATTATAGTGTGGAATATGAAATGACAAATAATATGCTTTCTAATTCCTTTCTAAGATTTGAGGAAGGATGTAGGTTTTTTCTACAGTCTTTAGTATATGTGAATACTTGCTCTGGATTTCTGGATTTAAATTGTAGTATAGTTTTATCAGATCCATAATTTTCCTTTTCACAGAAGATAGACACTAGTTGTTTCAGTAATGCACCTAAAATTCACCTCTGAGAGAAATCTGAGTAACCCATCCTTTTTGGCAGTATCACAATCTGATCTGCTGCTGATAGACTGGTGGAATCGTGCTGTGCCCTCCCTGAGACAGAAACAGGAACATCCACCAGAAAAAACACAAGATCAAGGGGATTCTGTATCCTCTCCCCATCAGGAAGAAGGCAGTAGCTTAAAAGAAAGGAGTCAATGGAGGCAAGTCAACGCTCAGGGTGACAGGCAGACCCCCTCCTTGCCTACCTCATCTTCCCAGGTGCCTCTATACAACACGTATAAGGCTCTGGATGTGGAATGTCAGTCAGTTGATGATGATCATCTACACCAGAGGTGTTGCCAAGGTCAAGAAGGCTTACCCCCTGTATCACAACCACACCCACAAGGAAGAAAAGAAGGGTTGTAGCTGTAGGTGACTCCCTTCTGAGGGGAACAGAGGGTCCAACACGCAGGACAGACCCTCCTCTTAGGGAAGTCTGCTGTCTCCCTGGGGTCTGGGTTAAGGACATCACTAGGAAACTTCCTAGCCTGGTATGGCCCTCAGACTATTACCCATTACTGCTCTTCCATGTGGGTGACAATGAAGTTGCAACACATAGTTCAAGGGCAATCAAAAGAGACTTCAGGGCCTTGGGACAGTTGGTAAGAGAATCCTTTCCTCTCTCCTTCCAGTTGCGGGCAGTGATATTGGAAGAAACAGATGGACCCAACCTATTAATACATGGCTCCGTGGCTGGTGTCACCACCACAGTTTTAGGTTTTTCAATAATGGGATGGTCTACACAGCACCAGGGCTGCTGGTGTCAGATGGCATTCATATATCTCAAAAGGAGAAGAGGGTCTTTGTTCACAAGATAACAGGGCTGATTGACAGAGCTTTAAACTAGACTTGAAGGGAAAGGGGGATAATATCAGGCTTGTGCATGACAAGCTGTGGGATAACATGCCAAGGTTAGAGGGACGGGGTGCAAGTAAGGGCCCTCAGCCTGTTGCTCTGAGATGTGCTGGCTACACTGCAGCACACCTGAAGTCTTACAGAGATGAGCCAGAGGCTCCCGAGTTAATAGGAGCCAACAGAGAAACACCAGTGAAATACCTCAAAGGAATTAA
>VYZW01008015.1:0-12272 GCA_013401315.1 Balaeniceps rex
TAATTTATTTTACTGTTTTTTTTTCCTATATAGTTTAATTGCTGTTAATGGCAATCTACGTATTAAACTTTCACAGTGAAAGTATGCTAACTGGACCTCTCTTCTGCTTTGCAGGTGAAGTATAGGAAATGTGTATTGTGTTCCATGTGCAAACAGTTAAACTCCGCAAAATTAAAAACCACTCAAAAATAAATTATTCATAGAATTCAGTCAGAATTCATATATCACATTAAGCTGCATAAGGTGACTTTCAAGCCGTGCTTTAAGCTCTCCAGCTAGGGCAAACTCTTAGGGTAAAGCAGTATCTTGCAATATAATACATGCATGAGCAGCATACAATTGCTTTTCAACTACTTACAGCTTCAGCATACCTGAAGTTACCTTACCCATTTGACATTTAGTTGCAGTTTTAAATACAGGGACAAAATTTGAGAGGAAATGGTCTATATCATATAAATCCAAAGAACTTCTACATACTACAAAGTGGGCTGTTGCTCCTGCAAAACTATTTTGCAAAAAAGTATACTGGATCAATTCTCGACCCTCTTTTGATGAGAAAGAGTTTTTCTTCCCTTCATAGAGTCAGAGAGGAGCTGGATGGTAGTTATAAGTAGAAGACAAATGATCTTCTGGCTGCTTCAAATATAACTGCATAAGGACAGAAAATAGCTGCAATGCTGCATCCAAAGAGCAAATTAGAAATTTTTATTGTGATACCGTATTACTATGTTACGATGCACAGCAATGACAGTTATGGAATTCAGTCTGGGTAAGCCAGCAGATTATTTCCTCCTTCTTTTTCCCCCTTATTTCTCTCTGTCTTTGTGTGCTATTCCCTACCGAAGTGGCATACTGATTCCTCAAGGTTGAGTGGCCCTAATTTATGCATTACAATTGATTCTAAATTAATAACAAACATGAAAGGTAATTTTCTGCGATGCAAAACATTGCTTTTTCTGAAGAGACAAATCCAGTACATCAAAGATGCCTTTTAAAAAGTCCTGCCTTGACAATGACCACCTTTGCTGCAAGGTGATTGCTATCATCTCCAGAATGATTCATTTTCTACCAGTAAATTGAGGTTCATCGATCTCATTTATTTAAATGTACATATAATTTTAAATTTACATATTATTTGCCAAAGCCAATTGTAAAACTAAGTGAAAACCAAGCTGAACCACTGCTTTGCAGCTCCTTAGTTTGTAGTATTTTTTTTCTGCTCTGCTTTCTCAATCTTTCTACAAGAAGATTCCTACACACTTTCTTGGAAAAGTCAGCATCTTAGACACACGTATTACTTCTTTTTAGTGTATACATACCCTCCTATTAGTGCTCCAGAAGCTTTTATTCAGAACTGGTATGTTTATTTGGAAGTTACACTTACAGCTCTGCTCATTAGTGACTAGTGCTGATTGATTTGAAGTATTGCAGGGTGGGACACCTCAGGTTTGCTTGGGTGATATGCTTAGACGGATTTCTACTTGGAGGCTTTTTATGCCAGTTTGGAAAAGCCGAACGGCATGGAGCAGAATACCCATTTGTTTGCACTTCCTGACAATTGGGACATTATCCAAGCACTCAGAACATCACTAAATCTGTGCTAAACACTCAAATCAATAAAGGATTTATTCCTGCAAAATTATTTCCAGGCAAAATTATCGTCTAATAACAAGAGAAATGCTAAGCTGGAGGGAAAAGGTCTGCTTTCCTTCAGCCTAGAGGACTAGGATACAGCTCCAAAAGGCTGCCCTGTTTCACTCTCCAAAGATTTTTTTCATTAGGCCAGCATTATCTACTGCACACTTAAGAATTTCTTTCAGAAACTGCAATATTCTGCAAGTTTAACTATAAAAGTCTCAGCTAGCCACTGCGTTTTGCACCTGCGGAGGGAGTTTCACTCTACCTCTATTACACTGTTATCCTGGGATGGCACAGGACACCCCTGTGATGCTTTCTGCTCTCCTTTCACTGCCAAGGCAGCTTCACAACCAGCCTGCGTTAGATGCTCACTTTCCAAACACCAAACAGGAGTGAGATAAAGCTTGGACTTTGTCAGCTAAAGATAATAGAGTGAACAAGCTGAAAGGCCACATCCTAAAGAGCTACATCTAAAGTAAAGGCAATTTTCATGTAAAGCCATAAATAATACAAAAAAGCAGCAGAATTACTCACTGCAAACTATCTGGTGAGAGTGAGTTAGGAAATGAGAGAAATGTAATAAATGAGTGATATTACCTGAAAAATAAAATGTCAATATAATAATAATTTAAAAGAAACAGCAGCAGAACGCTGCCTCTGGGCAGCGATGACTTGCATGAAATTTAATATAATAGGTAACTCAAGGTCTCAGTGATCTTGGCAAAGTTAAAGGGATAACTTTCAAGTAGAGATGAACATGAATAATTCTTTCTCCTGTACTCACATAGGTAGCTTTTGAACTCTTAAATAAATGCTGCTTAACTTTTCAACTTTTCTTCATTTTTGATGTGGAATATACATCATTACCACTATTGGGGAATTTTTTTCTGCAGTTGATTTTTAATTTGTTTCTATCACTTTCAGAATACTCTTTAGTATTGTGTTAATGCCTTCTTTCTAGTATCTGTATTTTCTACTGACGTGCTCTGTCTGAACAAATTCCCTCTGAGTTTTCAATGCAGAGAGTTTAAGTAACTTCAGGCTTGCAATTCAATATATTGGAGAATGAAATTTCTTTTACTCCTTTGGGAACAAAATGGCTCAGTGTGTCGAGTGACTCTTATTAAATTTAAAAAAATATATCAAACAATCTCCAATTTTCTTCTTCTGCTTGAGCATTCTTCAAAGCTTCAAATTATTTTGAAAATGCTAAAATACCACAGTGAGCTTTCGTAACAGAATATTCTGTTATTTAAAATTTCTCACACAACAGGAAAACTCATAATCTTCCCTAGACCTGAGGACTCATTGAAACAAATTGTGAACCCCTCATCTAACGAAATACCCAGAAACCACCATATGAATTACAAAAAACAGTGAATACATAGACCTTCAAAAATAAATATACAAATGAATAAAAGCCTAATTCATAGTAATAAAAATATTCTTTGCCTTGGAAAGCTTGAATCATCAAGTGTAAATCCAAACTATGTATTTTTTTCTATCTGAAATATAAAGCTAGCACACATGCTTGGAATGGGACCTCCTGAGGATAATGCCCTCAGAGGAGTTTAAAAGGCATTGCAGTGATAAATCCAAGGAAATATGCTATTCTGATTTTACTAAGCTAGCATCCATGCAATGTTTTTCAGACACTTAGATTTAAAAGCAAGATTCTAAGATAACAATATGAAAATATGAATTTCTTTGATAGGCACCCAGAGGGAGCTAAATGTATAGTATTATTTCAGCTTCTTTTCGTAATCACAGTGTAGCTATAAACTGCAGCAGTTAAAATATTTTCCCTCGTCACTTATAGCCTTTTCCCCTCCTTTGTCTCCTCTTTCATGGCTTTGAAGCTTTTCTGTTGTGATTATTGGGATGAGAACTGCTGCCGCTCCACAGCTGGGAAAGGGTGCACCCTCTGCACAGCTGTAGCAATGACAAAATATAAGGCAAGTCTTCCTTATAAACAGAGGCTCAATGGAAAGCCATGTGCTTTTTTAGCACTTGCCCTGGATAACTCAAATTATTCTGGCCATGCATATTCTGAAGCCGTCCAGATCATCCCTATCTGGAGAGGACAACATTAAACAGACTGGTCCTCTTAGTCCTATCCCTGCTTTCGGGAAAACTGTGGGCAACTCACCAGTTCCACCTCACCGCCCTCCCAACCTGTAGCAATGCAATTGTTGACAGCAATAACAATAAATAAAAAAATTTTGTTCACATTTCTAAGAGGGATATAATATTAACAGCTGTTCCTTCACTTCTCTAGCCAATAGTCTTCGGTAAGACAATTATGTGGGTTTATTGAGTTTCCAGTCCCAGACACTGAATGTGGAGAATGACACCTAACAACACCGGGCAGGAGCTTCTGCACCTCAAAAGGTACAGCCCTCCCTCTCCAGGCTCTTCTGCCTTTCCATGCATGCTGCAGGTTTGCACGTTGTACCTCTACCAAGACCAGGTGGAACAGGCCCCCACAAGACCTGCACAGCTCTACAACTAGGAATAGTTTCACCATAATGACTCTCTGTCAGAACAAGAACAAAGAACAAAGTTTTCCAGTGATTAGTTATATTTTGGGTGCCAAATTAGGGCTGCTCTGAGGTGACAGAAAGTCACATGCTTTGGGTGAATAATGTTACAAAAAAAATCAGGCTGTTCCAAGGAATCTTAATTTAGGTCATTGAACTAAAGCAACCAAATACTGCAGTTGCTTTGGAAAATGTTGACCTGGTATTTCAGTGTCACATTAGCAGGACTGCATACCAGGCTCCTGCTGCTCCTTTCATCAGCTTGCTCTTGCACAACCTGAGGTCAAAGCAAAATCTGGTAAAGCACAAGAGACGAAAGGAGAACACAGACCTTGCTTAAGCCATTGCATCCAGAGGCCGGAGAGTCTGCCTTTTCCAACGCTTACAAACCTCTCTGAAGGTAAACAATGGCCACTGACACAACTGCCTATCAGTAGCATAATCTTTTGTTAACTCTAAACTAAGACATGGTTGGAACTAGAAAGCATAAGAGAATTTCCTGCACAGTAATACACTTGTATTTTCAAGGATTTTTCTGAATTTCTTTTTTCATTTTACACAACTTTGTGCTACACGTGCACAGAGATATGTTATGTTACCCGTGGTTACACTGCAAAGATTCTATATGGATACCCAAGAGATCATTTTTTCAAATTGTCTGCACAACAATAAAAAAGATGGGTGTCCTGGTTTCACCTGGGATAGAGTTAATTTTCTTCCTAGTAGCTGGCATAGTGCTGTGTTTTGGATTTAGTAGGAGAATAACGTTGATAACACGCTGATGTTTTAGTTGATGCTAAGCAGTGCTTACGCCAGTCAAGGACTTTTCAGCTTCCCATGCTCTGCCAGGTGCACAAGAAGCTGGGAGGGGGCACAGCCAGGACAGCTGACCCAAACTGACCAAAGGGCTATTCCATACCATATGACGTCATGCTCAGTATATAACTGGGGGGAGTTGGCCGGGGGGCAGCGATCGCTTCTTGGGGACGGGATGGGTGTTGGTTGGTGGGTGGTGACTGGTTGCATCACTTGTTTTTGCCTCTGTTTTGTTCCTCATTTTGTTGTTTTCCTTTTCACTACATCATTATTATTATTATTATTATTATTATTATTACCATCATCACCATCATTATTACCATTATTATTATTTTTATTTTCTTTTACTTTATTTCAATTATTAAACTGTTCTTATCTCAACCTACAAGTTTTCTTACTTTTGCCCTTCCGATTCTCTCCCCCATCCCACTGGGGGGGGGAGGGTGAGTGAGCGGCTGCGTGGTGTTTGGTTGCTGGCTGGGGTTAAACCATGACAACAGGATTCGCATTTTCTGTTTGCTGATAACTCAGCTCTATACACAGATATTTCTGCCTCTTCTTGTAGGCAGACAGTGCTGGCCCCTTCCAGGAAAAAACTCCTGTGAGTGAGCTTTATTGCAATAAACACCCATAGGTCACTATTCTACTATAAACCTGTGTTTGGAGGAGCTTGGCAGGTACCTGAGGGACACTCACTTTAAAAGATTGCTTTCTCCTGTTCAAAGATGTCAGACTGCTCCACTGGGGCCATTGATAGTTGGATATTGATTTGTGCACTCTGGGTTCTCAAAAGGCATGAAGGCACGTGTCTATGGCATAAGCTTTTAAACTTTGAAATTACCTTTTCCTAGTGGCCATTTCTTGACCACTCCTTACACTCTGTTATTTCTGAACCACATAAAGGAACACTTTCCTGGCACTGCATTGTCGTACAATCTCATTCCTAAGAGGTCAAAGTGTGCTGATGCATGAACAACTGTTGTCTAACACCTTAAAAAACAGCAGAAAGCAGATACACTACTGACTAATAGTGAAAACCTTATTTCCCTGACATATAAGCAAACAGTGACCTTGGTGGATGAAAAGCTGGACATGAGCCAGCAATGTGCGCTCACAGCCCAGAAAGCCAACTGTATCCTGGGCTGCATCAAAAGAAGCGTGGCCAGCAGGTCGAGGGAGGTGGTTATGCCCCTCTACTCTGCTCTGGTGAGACCCCACCCCGAGTACTGCGTCCAGCTCTGGAGCCCTCAGCACAAGAAGGACATGGAGCTGTTGGAGCGGGTCCAGAAGAGGGCCACAAAAATAATCAGAGGGTTGGAGCACCTCTCCTACAAGGACAGGCTGAGAGAGCTGGGGTTGTTCAGCCTGGAGAAGAGAAAGCTCCAGGAAGACCTTATTGTGGCCTTGCAATACTTAAAGGGGGCTTATAAGAAAGATGGGGACAGAATTTTTAGTAGGGCCTGTAGTGACAGGACAAGGGGTAATGGTTTTAAACTAAAGGAGGGTAGATTCAGAGTAGATATAAGAAATTTTTTATGATGAGGGCGATCAAACACTGGCACAAGTTGCCCAGAGAGGTGGTAGATGCCCTATCCCTGGAAACATTCAAGGTCAGGTTGGACGGGGCTCTGAGCAACCTGATCTAGTTGCAGATGTTCCTGCTCACTGCAGGGGGGTTGGACTAGATGACATCTAAAGGTCCCTTCCAACCCAAAGCATTCTATGATTCTATGATCTCTGCCAAAACAAGACAGATAGATAGATATAAAAAATAAGACACTGAGTCAAATTAAAATCCTTGTGTCATTGAATACAATCCAATTCCCACTGCTCTTCAGCGTTCAGTGGAATGCACCTCTTTATATTTTTGCAAACTTCTTAATTTCACAAAGGAAATTAGTGACGAAGTAGTACAGTAGTAATTATCTCTTAGGTTTACAAGGTACCAAAGTAAGTAGAAGCCTAGGCCTGAAATAAATTCCTTACTCTACCAAAATGTATGAGGATTGCTTTCTCCACTGTTTCCTCAGGATTTTAAAATTTTACCCTTTAAGTTTACTTATGATTACAGTTTTAGCCTTTCTAGTTGAGATTTGAATAGACTCTTGAATTTGGTGGAAGTGCGGAAATCCAACCTCTTAAAGAACAGTAATCTTGAACTAGAAAAATTAAATCTTCTTGTGGTACTTGATGTCACTGAAATATCAAGTCAAAGAAAGAAGAGAGAGAGTAGGTTTTCAGTCTCTCCACTGAACAGAGCATGTGGTGGATACAGAATAAAATTTATCAGAATTATCATAGCACACTCCCAGATGGTAAATCATTATTATCATAGAATCATAGAATCATTTGGTTGGAAAAGACCTTTAAGATCATCGAGTCCAACCGTACCTGTCCACTACTAAAGCACCTCGTCAACCCGTCTTTTAAATACCTCCAGAGATGGTGACTCAACCACTTCCCTGGGCAGCCTGTTCCAATGCTTGACAACCGTTGCCATGAAGAAGTTTTTCCTAATTTACTCTTTTGGAATATCTTTAACCTGATTTTCTAAGGAAATAATTATGCTATGTGAGCATTCATGCCTGTCCCTCCCTCAACTGTAGTAAGCCCAATAGCCAGTTGCAACCAAATCTGAAAAAGTGAGGAGGAAACAAAACAGGAAGTTCCTAAAAACTTTGTAAAACGATGTGCTTTATTAAAAACAGAGACATTCTGCAGTTTAACCTGAATTGTTATCATAGTCCAGAGAACCCACAGGAGTATAAAAGAAAAAGAAATAGAGACATTTCATGCATGTCTCAACCTTGGGAAAATTCTCAGTCAGAGCTCGGCCTGTTCAGATACCAAGGTCAGTCAATCTCATGATGCAAATGCACTAGATGTCTTTAGTTCCAGTGTGAATTTAATTTCTTAAAAGTAATGTAATTTTCTGTTATACAGGTACAGAATGAAAATATGTCCTGAAGCATCACAAGATCCTGTGAAAACAGCTTTACTAATCATAACTGCCTCTTTTTCCCTAACATCTAAAGAATAGGCAAGGTTAGATTAGCAAAAAAGTACTGAGATCTGAACTCAGACATTGGACTCGGCATGAATCCGGCATGAATCCAGCATGAATCATTAAGTGACCCACTATCTGTCTTTACAGTTTTTCAAGGTAACTATTGATATTGGCTGATATTCCATCAACTTCTATTAAAACATATGTCTCCAAGAACAGTGCTGTGCCAAGGAGTCAATCAATTAAAACTTTCCTCTGGCTTAGAGAAGTTAGGCTAGGCTTTGTCACAGAGTCTATATGGTTCTCTCTTACACTGACCACTGATCTACAAGTGCAAATCGGTCTGTTGATAGCGCTGGATAGATTTTTCAAGTCCTGCAGTAACGGAAGACTAACATCGCTGCACTAATATGAGTCATTTTATGTAGAGTTTCCTTTTTATGGTGTCTTTAATATTCAAGCTAGAGCAAGGTAATGGCTTATTTTAAGGAATTTTGTCTAAGTGTGCATTTGGGCTTTGTGGTTTATTACAAACCGCCAAGTCTTAGTCTACACCTGGATCTGTATTTTATGCCTGTAAGTTAGCAGAGAAACATGTTCTTTGAAGTAGCTGAAGGAATTAAAACTCCGTTTTTTTTAAAAAAAAAAAAGATAAGAGAATTTGTTTGATTTCTCCTAACTGTGTAATTGTGTAACTCAAGTAGGCTCTTATGAGAGCTCTAAATGAGGATCACGTATTTAACAGTGATCCTCTTGGGCCCAGGGATTGGTGGTAAGTGGCTGGCACAACTGAAGAAGAGTAAAAGGATAAGAGCATACCACTAAGGAGGGGGCTGGCAGAGGCGTACTTACAACTTCCTTAACTCCTGGAACAGCGTTGATCACAGCTTTAAGGTGGATCTGCCTCAAATTTATTGTCTTTGTGAGCTCTCACTGAAGCCTTTTAAGCTCAAAACCCCAAGTCTTGTTAAACGGTAAACTAGGACCCAACATTTTAAATAAAAACAACTGAACAACATTATTTCAAAGAGCAAAAATAAAAAAGCTTTTTACACAAGCCCACTGTATCCTTGCAGTCATTTCTTGGTATGCCAGCTGGGTCTCAGGCAGCTTAGTGATGCTCAGCAAGCTCTGCACTGTCCATCCCCCCAGTCCCTTAGAGGGTTTCCTTTTGGCATTTTTGAGACCCTGCTGATCTGCTCCCCAGCTCCACATGGGCTGCATTCTGCCAACATGCACACAGTGGTCCTATGTTACCCCAAGGGATGGAGCCATCTCTTCATCCTGGGGCAAGGATCATGCCTAAGCCAGTAAATCTCTTCAGGAATACATCCCAAAAATTCATGCCATCTATGGATGAAGGTGACCTCCTACAATTAAATTAATGTTGTCCTTGCCAAGTCTATAGAGACTGGGAGATGCTCTGAAGTAATCAATCCTTTACCACTTTCCCTTTCATTCTGCTATAAAAAAAAAAAAAAAAAGAGTGCAAAAGCCTTAATACACCTTCAACCAATTTATCTTTTATGTTGTAAAATCGTTTAAATTATATTGACTATTTCAAAATGTGGATAAATGTCATGAAGAAAATATCTGATGGTGTTGGGGAGGCAGAATTCTGTAACCTGGATAACTGGACTTAAAATGGAAAGTTTATTACCAACTGTTTGATATGGGCAAACTACATTTTTATCTCTCAACAGCAGCAACCTTAATACATTTTGCAGCTTTGCCATTAAATACAGAGAGATGATTTTCCATCTAATTTCTAAAAGCAGTTTTGTGGAAGAAAATGGGTAATCAACATGGAGAACGTCTTTCTTCTCAAAATGCTTTTAGTCTAACATAAATGACAGCTATTTAAAGGCAATCACTTGTGTTTTATATCTCACACAAAAACCAGCAGACACAGTACCCTGCCTTTGAGACAAAACACTGATACATGTGACAGAACATTTCAAGCAGTAATAATCAGAAGCCACAGATTCAGCAGCATCCAGAAAACAACCGAAATATCCTCCATTAAAATCTGTAGCTTTTTTTGCTATTGTTGATCAGTCTTTAACTGATATTATGTGCTATTATACTACAAATAACTAATTACCTGCATCAGACAGGTACAGGAGATGCAAATCACATTTGCTCTGCAGTACGTACACTGATAACTTACACATCTATTAAAAATAAAGTGGTTTTCAAAATATCACCCAGGAGGCATGTGTTCTGTTCAGTGACCTTTGGAAACTCTAGTCCAATGAATAACTAGTGATGCGCAAATAAGTTGAGAGACAGTAGATAAAAAGTGCCTATAACCTTATATGTTATCTGTTATGAGGATGGCTACAGTAAAAAGATATATTGCTCTTTCATAATTTGCCTGAGAGAGAAAATCAATGAGAACATAAACTTGTATCCCTTTAAGTTGAATGGTTATGAAATTCATTATCCTGGACAATTAAAAATATAACATGCAGGAAAAAGTGCAATGAATAGTATAATCTAAGTATCTAATTTAATGGTAGTTTGCTACCTTACAGGCATTTGTTCATATGGCATCTGTCACGTCTTGGTAAATCCAGCCTTGGATTCAAACATTTTATGCAGAAAGAAGCCTAACTGTGTTTGCTTCAAGACGATAAAACTTCATATTACCAGAATGTTGGTAGAATATTGAAGGAATTCAGCAACAACAAGCTTGCATCCATTAGCAATCTTTGTAAGGACTATGATACATGAGAAACCTTAGACTTTCTTTCTCACAAAATATGCAGCCCATCTGGTCTTGATCTTGTGGCAAAGAAAGTCCACGGTCTAAAGAAAACAGTTACATAACCAAAAGGCAAGGAAACCACACCAAATCCAGGAAGGCACAATTTTTAAATCTCTCTCTTTTTTTTTGTGCTACTTAAACCACACTACCAACACAGCCTTCACTTCCAGCCCTGATTATAGCTCATGCAATTCAGACTTGCATAAACATATCCTTTACACAGAGATATGGTCTACAGCTTTTATATAGTCACTTCAATATTAAAAAGACTTTTGCAGTTTTTGTTTTATAGTATAAGACTACATGTCTTCTATTATCATGTACACGTGCAAGGAAATCAAGGAGCTTAAAAGAGAAAAGGTTCCACAATGCTGGTTCACAAGCTAAAAGGGAGTTGCCAAGTCACACGGGCTCTTCCCAATAACCAAACACCTAGTGGAGCACTGACATAGTTATGGGGAAGAAAAGCATTCTGGATACTGGTCTGCAAGTAGCTACACCTGAAATTTCTTAAAAACATGAAAGCTTATCCTGTTGTATTACATTTTCAATTCAAATTTTAGAATAAAGAGTGGACATCTTTATTCAAAATATAAACAATTTTATTCTTAACTGCTTTTAATTTCATAAGTAATTGCATTATTTTTATTACAGATTATATTTTTTCCTATAAGAGAAGAATAAATTATACTTACCCTCTCCAAAGTAATTTCTTCAAATTCATATTCAATTTCTGTTCCATTGACCTAAAGAAAATAAAATTGGAAAATTACTTAAATATATATGGAAGGTAATTTGGTAGGGTTACTGTACAGATATTCCAGTATGTTCAGTTTACTGAAGCACATGTTTCAACATATAGGTGAGGCTATCTAAATTATAGCCTACTTGGCTCCCCTTTGTCTTCAATGGCATGTAATCAAGCCTATGACTTGAAAACAGTAAAAGTTCAGTACGTAAAGCACTGCAATAATGGATAACTAAGTCACTTATATAATATGACTGATATTTGATATAGTGTGTTTGTGGACTTTGTGCAAATGTTTAAATAGTTTCCAAAGTAGTAGTTTCATGTCAAAAATAGAAGACCTCTTTCTAAAAATTATTCTCACAAATGGAAGAAAGATTAATTATTCATTGCCTTACGAGCNAAAGAAAATAAAATTGGAAAATTACTTAAATATATATGGAAGGTAATTTGGTAGGGTGACTGTACAGATATTCCAGTATGTTCAGTTTACTGAAGTACATGTTTCAACATATAGGTGAGGCTATCTAAATTATAGCCTACTTGGCTCCCCTTTGTCTTCAATGGCATGTAATCAAGCCTATGACTTGAAAACAGTAAAAGTTCAGTACGTAAAGCACTGCAATAATGGATAACTAAGTCACTTATATAATATGACTGATATTTGATATAGTGTGTTTGTGGACTTTGTGCAAATGTTTAAATAGTTTCCAAAGTAGTAGTTTCATGTCAAAAATAGAAGACCTCTTTCTA
>VYZW01008015.1:18380-42036 GCA_013401315.1 Balaeniceps rex
TTTGATGCCCTGTTGTTCAGGAACAGCACCACCAACATACACTTCTGATGCAAGAAGTCTCCTGACCTTACACATGTTCATGATTCAGAATGTGATGAACTTACAGCCTCTGTAGAATAAGTCACCATAACTCAATACCCAATATTTAAAGCAACTGCTTGCAAAAGCAAGGTAACAGTTGCCTTTCATTTACAGCTGCACCTGTTATACTGGAGGACTCTCCCAAACTTTTGACAAGAAAACGTCTTTAAGAAAGAGATTTGATGTATGGTAACTATCTAGATTCCAGCATTCAAGAGAGATTTCTTGGTGAAGCTCTAATCACTACTAGAGTTCACTTATCTTTCTAAGGAGAAAGCACTAGTCATCTTCAGATGACACTTTCTTTCAGGAGGATGAGAAATAAGGAACAGGTAAAAAGAGCTTTTTATGTACTATTTTGTGAAAAACTTGGAATAGAGCCAGCACACAGAACACCAAAATAAGGACAAACTCAGATTTGTTTGTTCCTTTACATGAAGAATTTTGCTCTGACTTTCCAGGAAGTTTCTCTTACTTAGTGCAGTTTAAGGATGACATAAGCAGCTGAAGTAGTCCCTTAATGAAAATCAGTTCTACAGATTATGATAGATTCCCAAAATCTTTGAGAATAACATTCTGTTGGGTTTTTAATGTTCACATACTCCGTCACTTTGTTAAGACTTTTATAGATTTTTTTTTCTCATAATAATAACTTTATACTCTTTTTGTACTTTTGCATTTATTTGATGTGATAAACCTGTTTACACTCAAACAAATAAGCGTTGCCTAATTCTTTCTTGCTATACTTCTACACATCTACCACTGCATTCACTCACTGAATAAGATAAAGATGTCATCATATGAATTTAATGACAAGAACTGTGTTACGATAGTGGCAAAGGCATCAAAACACTGACAATTTATACAACTGTAATATTTCAAGACCACTGCACCTATTCTTTCTAATAAAATTGATGTCATTAGAGCTGTTTGTTATATTTAGTCTTATTTTCAAGAAGATTGTTTTGCCTAAAAATTACATCTGTAGACTTTTATTACAAGCAAAACCAGTTTTAATTATATTTAATTGGATATTGTTTTTCAGCTGTCTTCAAGAAAGAAGACTGCTTCTTCTACTTTTATTATCATATGCATAGGAAGATAACTACTGTGCCACAGATTTTCACCCAATATGCAAATTTGATTCTTTTGGCTGTATGGTTTCACCAGTTGCCTAACCACCCAAACTTCACGGGAATACAGGATTGCCAAATTCTTTTTGTACAAGTAACTACAGGACATATTTGTCCTTTAAAAATTTCCAATTTGTTGCATAATTAAGACAATCCATTTTACATTTCAGAAACGTCAAGGCCATTTGGGTAATTTAACAAGTATAGGATTTAAATAACCTTTCATTACTTCTGTTTTATCAGCAAGACCAAAGAGCGATCTTTATTTAGCCCTTTGACATCTCCTGATTTAGGTTATTTCTTCATTAATTGTCAAAGCTTCCTTACTGTTTTCAAGAAACCTGCTGATATCTTTTTGATACTGTTTTCCAAGAGCATTAAAACTTTCCTTTCTCTCTACATATAAACATACAGAAAACAGTCTCCTGTGTTCTCTGATTTCAAATATGGTGATTTTGTGTTTTCAAATTGTCCTAAAGAGGTTGCCAGAAAGTTTTTCTTGCTACTTTCTTTATCTAAGTGAGTGACTGCATTTTATGGGCTTTTTATACAAGATACCCCACGCCTATTTTTAATCACAGTGCATAACTAAGCCCACTTCCTTCTTTTCACCCATATTTCCTTTAGGAAACAAGGACAATATGTTAAGCTCTTTGAATGAAAATTTATCATAACCTAAAACTTTCTTGTCATAATATGACTGTTCTGGTGTGGAGAATGAAGAGTGAAAGACCCTATGGTTTTGAAAGAAATTTACACTTTATGAGGAATAGGTCTTACAGCGTATGTGCAACTGATTTGTGGATCTTTCCACAGATGCCTACAGAGCACTCGACCACCAGGCATTTTACATCCTTTGGGGAAGATATCACCCTCAGCACACCATTAGCAGAGCTCCAAGAAACCAAATCCAGCTCTTGGTCAACACCTGTAAAGATCTGCAGCACAGTCATAATCAACTTGTACCCTGCTCAAAGGGTGCTTTTTTTGCTCATTCTTTTCTTCTTAAATGTCTCCTATATCCTTCTCCAGGTCTTAATTTTTAGTCAGCTTTCTTCTTCACTGTTTGTGTACCATACTCATTCTTTCCTCTCTTTCTTCCTTCCTCACTGTTACTCTTGGTTTTCTTGTTTTCATTCGCTTGGAGAAAATACCCGTTTAGCAAGTAATCATTATCACTCTTCTCTGGTTGATTCCCAAATCCCTAATTTTATCTTACCCTACCTCATTTCTCAAATCTTGTTCAGAACAAAATCATGTTTTCTGTATCTCTTGTGTATCACCATCCCCTAGCACTAATCACAACTTCTCGTGTCTCCACCTCAGCCGCCACTGCTTCCTCTGATTTTCATTCATGTTTTTTACTTGTTTCTTCCTTCATACTATCTCCAAATCTGTTCTTTTCTTTTTCTCTCACATGCCGATGCACGCACATACATACCAAATTAAACATACTTTATCTAATCCCACTTTATCCAAAGGGTTATTCATGATTAGCTTTCTACCTTCTCATCTTTTCCAACTAAACTTTTAACATAATCTTCTCCCACAACTCCTATTAAGTCACTCATACACTCCATGTACCTTGATTCCTTGCATTACTATGCCTCACCTGCTTAATCACAGTTTCAAAATCTCATCCAAATAAGGGATTCTTTTCTGGTTTCCCCTACTTGCTGCTCTCACTCTTTACAATCCTTTCCCCCACTCAGCAACAATCTAGAGGTTTTTAGCTGTTTTGTCTCCATAGATCTGACACTTTATACAGTCCAAAAAAAAAAAAAATCTTGATACTCTCCTCCTAGATATTCTTGTTATTTTATTTAGCTTACATGGTATGTGATAATACTCTGTCCTTTACAACATGAGCCATCAAATTTTCCTTCTTCTCTTTGTTTTGTCCATATTCTGAGGTTGGCCATATACACCACAGAAGAAAAGTGCCTGTATGCTTGTAAGTGTGAGCACTCGATATACCTAATGCAGACCCATCGCAGAACTCCCAGTTTCATAAGCATAATCCATGGAGCAGATCAAAGCAGAGATCATGATTTCAAATGAGGTTCACAGTAAATGGAAATGAAATTACATCCGTGCGTGAATTCTGTTTAGGCTAGCACTTCCAAGTTGTACAAAATTAGTATCAACAAAAGAAGAAGAATGCAAATTTCAGCTTTTGTACTTACAACCTTCTATCTTACATTAAGAGAAATTCATGTGCCATCATATTAGCTGCCTAACAGGTAGAAATCTAAGTTAAGCAGTTGTCTAGGCTTTTTTTTACAGACACTGTAGAGAAGAATCAAGAGGGGGTGACTTATGCCATGTGCCTTAGTCTTTGGATGGACTTGCCATTTGAGGAACACTGCCTATATAGAGACACTTTAGACTTCTAGGATTTGAATCCTAAAAAAATAATTTCATAAAATCCCTTATATTTTTGTATCTTAAATTTATAATATACGTCAGTGCAGGAATTTGAAATGGTGCATTCCAGAGAACTGGATACAGTCATTTCTTTCCACAAAATTACATTCTTTCTTGTGCGATTCAGGTCATTTACTATACGGCTTCAGAAGTTTGCAGTCACCCTGCATTTAATTTTCTTCTGTGCTTTGCTGACACCCTAACATATGAGTTATCATAAACTCTGTTTGTCAGGTTTCTGTATCTCTGGTCCATTTCAGTTTTAGAAGAAAATCCATCAAACTTTTCAACAGTCTGAACAGTTCATACATTTCTAGAAATGATTTTCCTGTGTAATATTTCATTCTATGCACAAGATACATAAAAATGGAAAGTTGCTGTTGCTTGATTGAGCTTATTTCATCAACAGAGATTATGAAGTACTTGTAACTTGGGACTTACAAGGTTATTTTAATGTTTAATACTGTAATTTGCATAATTTTATTGAAAAGGTTAGTAACTGTAGTTAGAGTGTTTAAAAGGCAGAAATAAATACATAAACTGCGGGTTAAGTTTGATTCATTTAAACACTTAAGAAAAAATTTTCTCTCAGTTTAAAGGGAGAAACCAATAGCATGCTAACTGGCAAAATTTAAGGCAAGGAAAGAACAGCAATAATTTATTGCATTCTTTGATATCCATGACATGTTTATGTAGCAATCAGATAATGAAATATATATAATATACATAATGGGCATGTCCCATTTCCTCAAATAAATATACAACCAACATAATCTAGTCTAGCAATTTGTTAAATGACAACGTACTCTGACTCATATTCTTGTGCCTAAAATTGTCTCCCAGTACCTTTGTTTACCTTTGAGAGTCAATACTCCCTTCCCTGCTCTCTCACCCCATTGCCTATGAACAAACCACAATGAATTCTCTTGGGTTCTTTTCTTCTCGTGTGTTAACTCTAGCACAAGTGCTGAAGGCTAAACTGTACTCTCAGTAACACTGGTGCGATCCCATTGGTGTCACTGGGCTCGTACTAGTGTAACTGATGTTACATCTATTCATCTGTGGATGTGCTTACACCTGCAGGAGGGAGCAGACCTGAAAAGGTAAAGAAAATACTTGCACAAATAATAAAAATGAGTAATGAGGAATATTCACATAAATAAAGTGTAGGTACATTTATAAAGAAACATTCATGTGTTCCACAGGACAAGTTTTTATGCATGAATCACTTGCTTTACAAATATTTTTATAGCAGCAGAAAGGTTCACTATTTATCTTAAAATCTTGGAAGACTCTTTAGTGTATGTATGGGCAGGGAGCCACAGTCCTCTGCACTCTACAACTAAAAGCATAGCAGAACAGCTCCCTCATGCCCAATTAATTTTGCTGCAGAAAACAAAAAGACGATCTGAATGGCTGAGACAAAATCAAAGTGGTTTTCTGCTCCTCCTCACAAGCTCAGGGAAAGAAAATTGATGTAACTGTTGTTCACAGGGATTAACAGTGCACACCCTGAGAAGCAGCTAATACAGCACAACTGATCATCACCAGCCACAATCTAAGCCTAGCCAAAATTCAGCAAATTGTTCTAAATGCTTCTCAGCTTTCTTGGTAGGGAAAATCTGTTTTGTATCAGTTTGAGAGAAATTTCATAAAAATTTCATAAAAATTTCTTCAACTTAAATATAAGGAGAGATGGAAAAATCACTTTCATCCACCTTCAGTTTCATTTCTGATACAAAGATGAAATCTTGAAAGGTGAACCTGAATGTTACTTTTGAAATAATTTCTATGCAGTGCCTCAGTATTCTAGTCCAAAAAAAGATTGTGCTTCTAAGGTTGTCTATTAACTACTGCATACAACAGCAGAGATGCTTTACTGAAGCACTAAGGAAAAAGCCAAGCGGAAGCTTGAGAAAAATGCTGACACATAATGGTCTTTAAAACAAGCACAGAAAGCTTGCACTGCACAATAAACTCCCTTAGATTAAGAAAGCACTCTTGGAAAAAAAAACTATGGCAGAAATGCACAACTGCAACACAGAAATACTTTGAAAATGTTTAATGTCATGTGATACCACTTTAAAATATCAAGTGTTGTACCATCCCTTTTCAGTAGTAGAGCATAATTTACCAATTGTATGAAGTATCTTTAGTATGTTCCTGACATACCAGGTTTCCTGACATAATGAAACCTATGATTTCCACATCTAAACTGTAAACTATATGGCAGCAGAGATTTGGAAAATACTCTGGTTCTTATCTCACCAATATGTAATAAAGTTAGCGATCATCATAAGTAGGTTCGTGTGCACTAGAGGTGCACATCAAATCCTCTAATGTCCACAAGGCCACTAAACAGGCATTCCTGGGCTTTACTACACTGTACGTGCTCTAACACGTCTGCTCCACAGATGTGCTATTTTTCAGGATTACGTTTTCTGCCTCATCCCTTTCTTGGAATATGTTGTGTTAGGATATGTGATAAAAGCTCATCTGCACCCCCAGAAGGGAACACAGAGAGTCAGTGGCAGGTGAGGGAACCCAAATAGCACCTTGCCTGGCTGCTCGCAGGCTCATCACAGGAGCCATCAGCCCGTCTATCAAAGGTGTGCGCACACACACGAGCACAGAGGCACAATGGCAGGTGGTGGAACCCCTATAACCCCATCAGAGACCTGTCCCCTCCCAGGGAAGCCTCAGCCCCATGGGCTAAGGGTGACACCCAGCACCATGGGTCAACTGGAGAGGACCTTACAGACTGGGGAGGGTATCACTGCCTATGGGGGTGGGACACACTTGGGATGCAAGGAACAGGCCTCTTGGCATTGTAACAAGACTTATAAGGTTTTTAGGGGAGGAATAGAAGGTCTAGAAAAAGGAGGGATAAAGGTGGTTTGGAGAGGAACAAGCATGGGAAAACAGAGGGATAAAGGGATAAAAGGGGCCAGTCACATGCAAACAAGGCTGCTCAGCACGCTTCGTTGTCCATGCCCTGTGCTTGCTGAGCATTATATGTCATGTCTTCTATTAAACTCCATTTCTACCTATTTTCTTGGGTGAGGGATGCTCTATTTTTTTTGTGTGTGTGTCTATGGGTATGGAGGTCTGTGGTACCAGCAGCTGGAGCATGTGAGGGTGTGTACGGCAGTGGGTGATTGCCAGCAAACATCAAACTGGGCTGGCTGGTGAGTAGGTGAAGCAGGCAGAAGCCAGGAGGGTGTATGTAACTAGGAGCGAGGCAACTGGAGGAGTTGGCTACTGGTGGGACAAGGGGTCCATGACAGCTGCCCAAGGGGCTTTAGGATCCAAGGGTTGACTGAGACACCCATTTGTGTGTGTGTGCGTTACTGTGCAGGGGGAAGAGCAAGGATCCAGGGCCAGCTGCTGGACAGACTGTGTGTCTACGATCAGTTAATGGAGGGATCCACAGTGTGTGTGTTGGTGTGCGCAAAGGGGTCTGTACTAGCAGCTGGAGAGGAGTTGCAGCCTCAAGGGCTTGCACACCCAGGTGCCAGCATCTGGGACAGCAAGGATCTGAGTTCACCAAGTGTCTAAATCCAGGTTTCACGCTGTACGTATTTATATATACATACATACGGCGCGTGGGGAAACACGTACGATGAGGCCATTGGTACGAGGAGGCCATTGGTGGGGCTTTTGCTTGTGTGAGTGCTGACTGTGTCTGTGTTGTTCTGTTCAGCTATGTGTATATGTGTATACGCGTCCTGTTCGTGTGTGTGCTTACCGGGAATACGCGCTCAGCCTTGCTACTGGTTGGACGTTGCGGCATGGAGGAGCCTCGCCTCTATCAAGCTACCAAATTCAGCAACCCCCTAACATCATGTAATAATTCATGCACACATATTGCAAATACAGTAAATTTTGCTATCACAGACTACAACACAATGCAAGGCTAAACAGAAAAAATTGCTTAAATTTGCAGGCTCGTGTTCATTGGTATGTACCTCCTATTTTCACCAAAGCAGAAAGATTAAAAATGTGACAGGGAAAGCTATTCTCATAATCTGTTTGAGTCATTCTTCACTAAGAATTGGCAGGGAAAGAGCAATGGCTAGGAAGAGACCTGGAAATAAGAAACTGCGCTCAAAGTGTGTATGATGGCAAATTATATACAACGTTAAAGCTTTAACTTTAGTAAAGCAGGAGAATGCCTACAAAATATAAATTAACTAGGTTTTAGGTACAGCCCAAAATCAAAAAGATGTGGAATTCAGGAACTGGGTAGAAAGTCAAATATTGTTTATTTTCCTTCAGTAGCTCTGCACACAGAGATAAGGTTCATTGAGACATGTAACTGAAATGGGGGTGCCCAACCCTGACTAAAGACCAACCTGTCTTATTGATGAGATCAGTCTCCTTAAGTCATGAGAATGGCTCCTGGAGATTGGTCCCTAGTTTGAAAGAAACCTGGACATCTTTCAATAATGTCAAGATATATGAAAAAATGTTCCATACAGTAGACTATATTTGTGTCCTTCCACATGAAAATCAAATGCCTGGAGAACAAAAGAGGAGCACTTCTCTGACTTATTTTACAAACAAACTTCAAAGTAAGACACAATGCCTCTAAAAAGAAATGAAACAGTATTGAAAGCACCAGCTGCAAATTGCATTTGTCCTCCTCTGGGGGAATAACAGGAGGTCGTATGGACAGCTGGAGACTTTTACAATTTATAGAGTAAGAAAGAGCACTATTAAGATAACGGCAATCTGCTTCTACTAAAGAGAAAGATGATGGCGAAATCAGAGTGATTAATCGACCTTGCACGCTGCACATTATTTGAAAAATTATTATAGCTCAATAGTTTCAAGATAAAACCAGTGTGCTATGCTCACCTTTCCATCACCTTTGCAAAGTCTAAGTCCTGAATTTGGACATTATACAAGATTAATTTTGTTATGACCACACTACTGCCCAATTAAGCTGTGTAAAGATTGAAACAATCGCACTTGCCAAAATCCAATAAAGTGAAGTGTTCTGCCTAGCTAACATAAAACATCACATATTCAGCACAAATAATTTATGACTAAAAAGAATCCAAAGTTTTAAACTATTGCCATCTTTATGCAGAACAATTTACAGGCACAAATCAGCTGACATATTAATGTAAGATACAAAAAAAATGCACTTCAGCTGTCATTTCTTTTTATTAATAATCTCCACAAACTGGAAATTTATCTCATGTAGGCATCTTTAGTTTCTATTACCCTCAAACTAAGTCAATCTTCTACAGAAAATTATAAGAGCTGGGATTTTTGAGATCAGGAAAACAGATATTATCTGTGGTATATTTGGATTTGCTACTATATGCAGAAAGCTAGGTCGTCCAAACACTGATTAAAAACATAATTTACTACTGATGCTGATTCACCAGATCACTGCATTAAAAGTAGCATGAGTTTTTATTGTGGATTAGAAATGAGTGACATTCCAAAACAGTCAACACTTACAACTTGCAACAGTAGGGACTTTACTTCAGAACATTTCCTGAAACCGTGCTGAAGGTGCGTTAGTTCTACAGCATGGATCAGCTAATCCCTGGCTAACAATAGGGGAAAATGAGAGAGAATTTAAATGGTTAGTTTTGCATTTTTATTAAAATGAAATGGTGTTCATTCAGATTCATTTATATTGCTGTAGGAAAAGAGTTCTTAACACACTGCAGCTATTCTAAAATCTTAAAGAAGTTAACATAAATGATGTGAAAACCCCCTCCTATAAAAACCACAGTGGAGAATGTTAAGAGAGATACATAAAAGATTATAAGGGAAGGAAATCTTTTCTACCCAATGTTATTTCTATTGTTGCATTATGCACTGCCAGGGTAACAACAACCTTGCCTTGACTGAACTTTAAGAGGTAGTTTGCAAAGCAAAACATGAATCAGTTCCAGACATAAAAAATAAATATCCTTAAAATTACAAAGAAGGGTTCTTGTAAAATAAATTTCAGATATATCTCATCTTAAAGGACTGAGGCATCATAGAAATTAAGCCCTTCCTTTTCCAATAAGACATGAAAACAATATTTTTCTTTTCCATTTGTCATCAAAATTAGTTTTCACTTCAATACTGAGCGGTTACTTTCTCTTTACTTCTTAGGTTATCCAAGGTCAAAGGAATACGTCTATCTTTGACAACAGTACTCTAACTTTTGCCTAACTAATGCCTGAAGTCCTCCAAAATGAAGTCTTATGGGATGGGAAAGCTCTTTCTTCCTTTTGTATAATTAAAACTATTAAGATAATGACATCTGTGCTAACTCTTCTTTCACTTTTGAAAACAGCTTTCAGTTAAGTTCTACCCCTTTCTAATATGGTGAAATCTACCTACAAGTGCCATTGTTTCAAATCACAAAGAAATTAAGTCTATAGATAAGTAATTATTCACTTGTACTCTCTATGCTATGTTTCCCAATTCAGCTCAGAACTGCGACTTCATGACAAAGTATTTTAGAATAAAGCTATTGCTGTGGAAAAAAAGAGTCTTGTGTATTTGAAGAGCTTTATTAACTTCTTAAATATATATTCCAATTAAGCTTTTTATGCAAAAGAATAAAAAATAAAATGAACAGAAACATTTATGGAAGACAATGGGTTTGATGGCTTAAGACCACAGATTGTACTATAAAAGCATATTTTCAAGAGGTTATGTTAACCACTGGATCCTTGCAAACCCACAGATCCTACTGATTTTAGCTTACTGCTACAAGATCCAGTAATGTTAACTGTGGGTCTGTAGTGTAATATATCAAAAAAGACACAAAAACAAAAGCTAATTCAAGGTCCGGGAGAGCAAGACAAAAATAAATTCAAACTACATTTAATTTAGGTCAGTTCGGGCCATGCAATTCTAGGCTGACTCAAATCTCCAAGTGCTTCAAACAACTCTAACAGACATACTGTGCATTCTGCAGCACACACCAACCTGATGAAGAAATTATCTTGGAGGAATTAAAAATGAAGTATAGCTGAGCATAGCGGAGGGGTATGTACACACATCCCCACACCCACAAAAGAATAAATGATTTTTCTCAGAGTGATAAAAATAACTACTAGAGCCGTGCCTTGCTGGCTTCCCCACAGTAGAGGCTACAAGGATAAGAAGAGCAGCCCAACAGGAACAGACTTTGGTACGGTACCTCTTTCAACTTCAGTGTCACCCGAAGGACCGACTGCCTGATAGTGGATAGAGGGTATCCAGAAGCCCGTTGTCGAGTTTAGTTTTTCGTCAGAAAGTCTGCTTCGTAAGCTCCAGTGTGTGAACTAAAGACTGGTAAATGCAGGGAATTTGCTTCTCAAGCACACCCATGATCTGGACTAAAATGCTAAAGTACATGGACTCTAAGTAGTCCAAATCCAAAAAGTATGAGACATTACACATTTTTTATGCTGTGTCCACCTGAAGCAAAGAGACACAGACAAGTGTATGATGTGCTCTCTTTACAGTTCAATAAGCTCCTCTCTCCCAGTCTGCTAATGGCAACGTTTCACTCAAATGTCTACAGAAAGAACTTCTTGATTGAATCTAAAGGCCAGGGTTATTCACAGGTAATTGAAAATGGAGAGTATTATAATTTTGCAGAATGAAAGTGCGAAGGGGTAATTAGATATGTGACCAAGGGATGCTTTTACTTGATGGATTGACAGGATGTTGATATTTCTACCCACATCCAAAATACAGTGAAGGTTTTCTTCTGATTTTTTATGTGATATGTTATGTAGCACTCAAATATGCAAAGTAGTGCTCATTCCTGAGGAAAACAAAATAAATTCCCCCAAATCTTGAATTTATCTTACTTTAAAGAATTGCTTTTTCCCCCTAGTTAAAAATTATGTCTTTGATAAGGCTTAAATATTCAAAATTGCATCCAGAATTTAAAAGGAAAAGCCAGTAAAAACAATGTCATTTTTACCCCAAAATCACTTTGGCCCCTTCTGTAAGGATGTTCCTCTCTAAAACAGTACATTTTAAAAGAAAAGGTTTGAAATATATTGATTTTCAGATAGAAAAACAATGGATATGAAATAGAGGCAAAATAAATCAGATTCATAAGATCTATTCTGTTCTTTTGCTTTGGGTTTTGGATAGCAGCAACATATTTTTCAGCTATCCATCATGCTAAAATCCATTTAAGTCATCAGATGGCAGGATGAAGATTTTTCTATTTTTGCATGTTTACGGGGAATTGTTTTATGCCAGTTCATTAGTCTTGTGTTATGTAGCACCTTTTTCACTAATGATCTCAAAATATTTTATAAACAGGATTTAAATCAATCTTGTCAATACTGCTATTATAAAAGAAAAATCTCTTATCCCACTGCAGAAACGATGACATGCAGAACACAGCAGCATTTGCCAGGGCAAGCAGCATTGCTGTGATACAATTCAAGGGCCAAAACAGAGAAGCCAAGCCAATGCAGCTTTTAAAAACTAGCACAGAGCTCTACCAGATTTAGCTTTTCTATTCTAATCCATATTAACTGACAGACTGAAAGATGAGTATAAACAACAAACAAACAAAACTGGTGTTTAACAATCTGGAAACCATAAGAGTCATTTGGGATAATAAGATGTGCAATCTGACTTTCAAGACTAATTAAGAAAGAAGCAACAAATTTATTCTGAAGAGAAGTCAATGGGAAAAATAGATATATATACTCATATGCCGATATTTTTATATATTTTAGTACACTCATTAATAAAAAAATTCCAAATCCAAGAGCTCCCTACTTTTGTGAAAATTCAGATCCTACCCTTTTAGACAAGAATTTCTTTTTGCTCCTCTATTACCATTGTCTTCAAAAATTTGCTCATCAGTCATAGTTATATATGACATTTAATACTCATTATATAATGCCACATGACATGTTTTATTGTAGAAATATATAAGGCCACCTCACTCCTCCAATTTACTTATTTAGGTCTAGGCTGCGCCTACATTCATATTATCCAATAAAAGCCTTTAGAATACCGACTGTCTCTCAGAACTTTGCAAATTTTCCCCATTCTTTTTACAGTCAGAACAGGAAGAATTTCTTTTTCTTTGCAGCCTTGGTTGAAGCCTTTATGTACCTCCTAATGTGCTAAATCCAGGTTGCACAGAAAGCTGAAAATTTTCCTAACCTCCCCATTTTGGCATCACCATGGCCCCCACACTGCCCTGCGCAGGAGCTGTCACAGAGCAACCACCACGCTCCAGAAAGGGTCTGAGCTCCCGGTGTCCCTACGCAGGGATGCACCACAATAGCCGCACAGCCATCGGCATGGCCGCGCTCAGGCGTGTGTAAAGCAATCCAAAGATTTGATTACAGCTCACGAAAACATAACCTAAGTAATTAGGTTATTATTTCTTTAGGAAACATCTCGAGTGTATCTGCACAGGACTCAGCATAGGTGGCAAAATTAGCAAAGCAAACCAGTAATAAAATAACAATAACAATAAATCTTCATAATAATAACAATAACAACAATAATAATGTGGAAGAACAATGGGAGACTGAAGAAATACAAGGAATCAATTGGGACCAAAAAGAGAATAAAGTACATATTCCTTAGATCTTATCACTGTGACAAGGCAGCGGGAGGAAGGGAACAACCACGGTACCTGAGTGAACTCATATTAACGTTTAGTTAAGGTGAAAGGAAAATGAAATTCCATCATAAACTAAATAGGAAGGTTCCCATCAATTTCTGAAAGTGATGCAGCAAAGCCAGCCTTATAGCTACTTTTAACTTAACTATACAGCGTTTTGGAAACTAAAAAAGTAATAAATAAGGCTCGTTCTGTGCAACAGAGAAACTGAGATGATTCATATGTTATTAAATTAATGCTTCTCATTCTACAAAAAGATCTAAAATTTACAGCCAAAGAATAGAGAACAAACAAACTCCCACAAATGTTTAATTGTGCTTAAAATGCCACAGAATAATTCGTTTTGTACCATCGAAGCTTCCTATGAAATTCCCACATCCAAAGCTTGGCAAGCCAAAGTTTTCAAGCCACTGAACCTAGAAACAAAGCTAATTAACTGTTTCTTCTGTTATTCACTGCAGGCCCAAATTATAAGGAATAACATACAGGATAATAGAATAAGGCCTTTTATCTCATTTAAGAAAAGCATACTGATGAAAAACAGTCCCTCACAGGATGATTTTTTTTTCCCAAACTATTGAATTGAAAGGTCTGAAGGATGTCAACAGTATCAAAAGGTTTAATTACATAAATTTAAACCATTAGAATGTTAATGAGACAAATCACGCAGTTTACCCGTTGTATACCAACTGTAAAAAGGAAATTTCTCTCTCTAGGACCAGTGGACACCTTGCATTTGAAAATGTTTCATGAATGCTAATCATCGCTATGAGGCCCCGTGCCTCTGCAAACACTCGGGAATTTTGGAAGGAAGACGGCAGAGAGGATGAGCAGAGCTGTTATTGACATGGAAATGCACTGAAGGTACGTTGCTTAAAACAAAACAGTGAGACAGGTTTCTCGCACTACTGAGCCAACAGCTAAACGAAATCATGAGACGTCTCCATCTGGTGTGTAACAACACTAAAAATAGCCTGACCTTATTTAGGGATCTATCAGGCTATCAGCTGTGGCTAGTAATGTCAGACAAAAGTAAGACCATCTTGATTCACCAAAATTTGCACATTTATGCTTACCCCAGTATTTAAAATTTGAAAATAATTTCTACATGGCATAAAATGGATTAGTTAACTTTGTTACAGGAAATACAATGAAAATTATAGTGATTTAAGAAAAATTAGATTTTAGTAAAAGGAAAAATTATATATTGTTTTGTTTTTTTGCAAAAACATGAGTGGACAGCATTAACCAGCTGTCATGAAAAGCATCTTAAAAAACCCCAACAGGCAGAAATCAAAACCTAATATGTCAAGAATTTTCGTGAGATGTATCCTCTTGCCTTTTAATTTTATTTAAGTTAATTTAGAAATGGTACTCAGATTTGTGGAATGCACATTCAAATGAAAGAATTAAAGGACAAGCATCTAAGACTAGAGAAAAACAGGATATGAGAAAAAGAATGTGATCATAGGAAACACAGTCCAATTGGTAAGATCTAAAAATTTCTGCCTGTTCCCCCCATGGGAGGCTTCCTGGACTCCAAATACGCTTGGAGGCTTGACAACAGGAGCTGAATAGTGGGGATCTAAGATGGATCTAGCCCTGAAGATCAGCACTTCTGGGTGTTTTAGACACGCTACAGTTATGGGAGAGGATTGACTACTGTATGTCCACTTACATCATGGCTGCTTTCAGCTTTGGAGAGAAAATGCTATAATTGAATTTGACTTCTCTGAGCCATAAAATAATTTGTCCTTATAGTGTTAGATGTTTTTTCCTGGTAACTAAAAAAGAATGATACCTTTCAGAAGCTTTAATAACCAGCTAGCTGACTGTAAGGACACTTAAACATTCAGCAGAGATGTCCGTAGGCATTTTACAGCCTTCCTTCAGGCTTATCTGGAAGTCCTGACAGTGCTGAAAAGGCAGGTGCTTGACTCATGTTCAAGTTTCAAAATAATAATTAAATCTCGCTTTCTGTTATCTCTTTGAACTGACCTGTCTGAAAAAAATATTTTAGGGCATATCTGCTAAATTACATTTCCTGTAAGATAAATTATATGATGATGGCTGCATTATCATACACTTAGCTCATCCAGTTTTGGAAGATTTTCCTCCGCCTTTCCAAATATTTGAGAGGCAAAGCCCCACTAACACCCCACGGCGTTACAGGCTGTGTTAGAGGCCCCACATGGTACTATAGGCTGTACTAGGTCTGGCTGGGATGGAGTTAATTTTCTTCACAGTAGCCCATACGATGCTATGCTTTGATTTATGGCTGAAACAATGTTGATAACACACCAGTGTTTTGGCTACTGCTGAACAGAGCTTGCACAGCATCAAGGCTTTCTCTCTTTCCCATTTTGCCCTTCCTCCCCCAACAGCAAGTTGGCTGGGGGTGGGTAAAGGGTTGGGAGGAGACCCAGCCAGGACAGCTGACCCCGACTGACCAAAGGGATATTCCATACCATATGATGACATGCTCAGTAATAAAAGCTCAGGGAAAAGAGCTTTCATGGTTATGGAGTTTGTCTTCCCAAGTAACTGCTACACGTGATGGAGCCCTGCTTTCCAGGAAACAGCTAAGCATCTGCCTGCCGATGGGAAGCAGTAAATGAATTCCTTGTTTTGCTTTGCCTGCATGTGCAGCTTTTGCTTTCCATATTAAACTGTCATTATCTCAATATGCAACTCTTCTTGCCTTCCTTCTATTTTCTCCCTGCCCCACAGGAGAGAGGAGTGAGAAGAGCATGTGGCTGTTGGCCAGAGCCAGCCCACCACATGCTGTCCATAAACCTGTTTTTGAAAGGTTCATTGAGCCAGGAAGGGATGCACACACAAGCAAACATATATCTGGCCCAGTGAGTACAGCACGTTTCTAGCAGAGGAAATACCATAAAATGAAACCAATCCAAACTAAGATGAACTAGTCCTGGGTGTAGAAAGGAAAACACAGGTCTCCCAGCCCACTCTCCTGAATGTTAGGTTGGAGGAAGAGGTTATTTGTCCATATGTTTGTCTGTCTTTCTCCTTTTGGAGAATGTTCAAGCATACAATTCCTGATCAGAAAGAAATGCCTATTTGTAAAGCAAAGACCTCATGTCCTGTGGGGCATTCTGTTGGCCTGGGCTCAGCAGATATTCTTCACCTCAACATTTCTGATTGGCTAGTCTAAATAAGTCCTCTTTGGTAGCTCTGCTGTGTCCATCTGCTGGTTTTGTCTGGGGTAGAGTTAATCTTCACAGTGGCCAGTATGGGGCTGTGTTTTGGATTTGTGCTGGAAACAGTGTTGATAACACAGGGATGTTTTCGTTACTGCTGAGCAGTGCTTACACAGAGTCAAGGCCTTTGCTGCTCCTCACCCCACCCCACCAGGCACCNAGTAGGGAATGAATTCCTTGTTTTGCTTTGCTTGCATGCACAGCTATTGCTTTACTTATTAACCTGTCTTTGTCTCAACCCACAAGTTTTCTCACTTTTACCCTTCCAATTCTCTCCCCCGTCCCACCGGGGGGGAGTGAGCAAGCAGCTGTGTGGGGCTTAGTTGCTGGCTGGGGTTAAACCACAACAGTCCCAAACATAAGGGACGTAAATCTTCCCATGCACCAGGTAAGAGCAAGGTGACTAATTCAGAATTGTCTATTTTTACAACAAGCACCTTCTGTTTATTTATCTAGTTCACATCATGTGTTGGAGACTGAAACAGCCCACAGGCACTTTTCAGTCTACTGTCAATATTTCTCTTCAATGTGCTTGGTCATTTGTCCTTTTTTTTTTTAAGAGAAAGGAACACTAGTATAAAAGTGGTATAAAAGTGTATAAGTATTGATAGAATGCGTTATGGGAATAAATCATATTGATTGAACATCTTGTCACTAGTGTAATTGCATCTGTATTTAGGAATTCTAACACCGTAGCTGCAGAGTATCCTGGGCACAGGTCCAGCGCTGCAAATGAGAACTGGGGCTCACAATGTCCCTCTTGGTAGACCTAGAGAACGCTAAGTGTAAAACGTCTCATTAAAACAGAAGAAAAGCCAGACCTATTGAAAGTGAGAACAGAGCAGATGGTTCTGATGTTAGGAAGGAAAACTGAGACTTAGAAATGATAGGAAGCCTTTTAAGAAAGCTGAACGCAAATGAACAGAGAAATTTATTTAACTTTTCCACCCTTCCCAATGGTTGAAATTCCCAACAAGGGATTTAACTCTCTTCTGCTTTACAGCAGTGTCATTCTTCTAAATTGCTCTTGGCTGTGGTCTTTACATGTGTTCTGCACAATAATTTCTAAGTTTTATGAATTGTCAGAAACAAACAAGCTGGCCAGGACGACCCCTATTAAACTCCCTCATCAATAGTCTTCTCAAAGACAGAACCCAGCAATACGATTGGTGTAGGTGGATAAATAATTAGGCTTATGCATTGGTATCATAAGAAACAGATGTGGACAAAACATGACAGATGAGAGACATTAATTGGGACCTTTAAAAAGATAACTAAGAGCATGCAAGGAGAAAGATTAGATACTGGCTGGCTAGCTTTGTACTAGCTTTTCTTGCCTCCAATCATTTAAGCCTGTTACCCTCTTCATTATGTATTCACTTTGTCTTCCTCTGTGTCCTTTATCTTCAGCTATAGTTGCTTTTACAGTCTAAAATGACAATGATATCAAATGCTTATAGCAAGGCAGATCTTTTAAACTCTACTAAAAATGTGCATTTATTTTAGGGTAAAATTGTTTTTTCCAGAAGTCATAAAAATGAAGAGACATTAATAAGAAAACATGAAGTCACCTAGTTTGCCGTGTTATTTATCATGAACAGCTTTCATCTACAAAAGGAATATAGACAGACAAAGAGCTGTTTGCACCATTTTAATATTACAGCATGCATCTAGATATCTTCATAATAACCTAGGAGGCTGCATGCTGCTCTGAAAGGAAATGTTCATACTTTGTGTTACTGGTAAGGAGGAAAGGCTTAATGAAATCACAGTTTTTTTCCAAGAAAGGCTAGTTTAGTAAGTTACAGTTTATGTGTTGAAGTCTAAACTACAAATTATGTGTATATAGTATGCTATAATTCACCTGAGTGCAATTACCATTCCCGATTTCTTCTTCTAGAAAAGAATTAACCGTGTAACTGTAAAAGACATGATTAGTTGTAAGATTTGTTTATAACTTCTATGCAATACTGAATAGAATTTCTGTGGGAAAATAAACAAATTCTACATATTATTAAAAAAATTAATACTTACATAAGGGATTGTGTCCAAGGTGTCTGTGTTGACAATTATAGGGGCAGGGCTTGCCTGAAAGGGAAAAAAAAAAGAGAAAAGAAATTTAAAAATATGAAATTCATTAATATTGAATAATGATACATTAAATTAAAAGTCTAAAAGCCTATCTTCCCGTTGAATTCACATCGTACAATACATAACTTTGGGTACTGTTCAATCAATTGAGGATGAAGGAAATAGATTCTCAACCTCCGAATCAGAGCTCACTGTGGTCTTTCTTTTCAATTTCATTAGGCTTTGGATCACATCCTGAATACATAATAACTAGTTACTCATTTTTTAGTAGAACTATAAGAAACATGATGTATTCAACTTACAGTCAGGGGGCTTTGGGGGTGAGGCTTTCACCTTCCCTCACCTTACAAGTCCCCTTTTTGTGTTTGAGCAAAACCAAGATGATCAACTGATCTTTACAGAGGATAAACCTCAACATTTTATGTTTTCACTACTTATTGGCATGTAGTATATATATATGCACGTATACTATGATATTTATGTCAAAGCTATATATTCTGCATGGTTCTTATGTACTCAGCTGATGTTCGGTTTGAAATATAGACCCAGTTTAAAAAGATTTGTGAATCTGTAAAGCTGCCCAACCTGATCTTCAACTTATTCATGAAACCCATATCCAGGTTAGTTTCCAGCCACCTGAAATGCCCTAACCTCTTCCTCTTCCCATGCTGGGTTTCAGCGGTGGTGACCCAAGGCCGAGCTCTGATTCGACCCAGATGCATAATCTTGGCTCAGACCCTGGAGAAAACTGCAGAGCTGTGAGAAAGTGTAGAGTGGAGCCATGCACCATAAGTAAAATGTCAGACAGAGGCAGTACTGCTGAGATGGGATGGTTAATAGCTCAAGGAGGAGAAGGATCAACATGTAGTCAGTGTAGTACAAAAAGCGATGGAGGGCACCCCTTCTCTGCCTGACTGACGCCTGCTTGGCCAGCAAAGACTCCTCGGGCATTGTATTGGGCTGATGAACGTACTAATGCTTAACATAGCAGCTCATTTACTTATCTACATTGTGTATTAGCCAATGAACGACTGTCTCTACTTTAAATTTGTATAGACTGCACAGTCACTCTGTGCGTGGCAGGGATGATTACAGCACTACTGAAAACACTGATGATATTTCTATTGTCAAATATTCACTGCAGGATTTCAAAACCTGAGTAACATAACCCGAATTAAGAATGTAATGTTAGTACAGCAATTCAAATGCTTTGAGACTATCACCGTTTCTTTCCAATTTTGGTGTAGTTATTGTAAGATAATTCTGCGTTCAGACAAATTGTATGTTATTGCACAACAGCTACTGATGATTAATGCCATTAATCTATACAACTGTGTAACCTGTGGATAAAAAAACCAAAAATGAAATGCATACAATTTAGCATGTACACATTTCACGGCATGTATCAGTTATCATAGTAAGGTGCAGTTTAATATTAAAATGCTTAGTATCTGAAAAGATATTATACACCCATACCCATTTATTCCCTTTGTGCCCTATAACACTGGACACTTTGGAGTGATAGATAAAAGCTGAAGGCCATTTGATTATAATATTTTTAGCTTTAGGCATATGGAATTATTTATAACTGTATTATCACTGAAGGTTAAACAAAGGATTTCCATTTTAGAATCATAGTTTTTACTTACATGAATATTTAGCTCCGTACACTTAAATACTGCTACCTTTGCTACAGGAAGAAAAAGATCTTTTTTTTTTTTTACAGTATTCTGTTGTCTCTACCAAATTCTGCCTTTCGTTGATTTTATCATCTTTTAATTTTTACATATTGTGAGGTCTTGTACCAAATATAAACAAAGTTTGCAATCTTCAGAATGAAAGCATCTTTCCACTGCTTTAAAAACCAATATCTATTAGAGCCATAAACATCCTTCAGAAGTCATTTTCCAAAGCATTCTCATACTATCACTAATCACTTTTAACCCATCAAGGAACAAAGCCTTACATCCATATCAGATTATCCTGAACCAAAGCTAAAGAGATTCTCAATCAGAAACTAGTAATTGTGGGAACACTATAAAAATAATATTTAGGGGTCTTGGAATTTCTTTTGAAAACTCAGTTACTCCTCTACTTCCTCTTACAAGCACAAGCAGAACAGTACTATCACACTATCAGTTGTAGCTGCTTTCAGAAGGACTTTCACAGCCTTGCTGGATCCCTGTTTCAGTGCTAAACCACCCTCATTGAGAAAAGTTTTCTCTTCTATCTAATCAGAATTTCCCTTAATGCATCTTGTGTCTGTTGCCTCGTACCTCTCCTGTGCATCTCTGAGAGGAGTTTGGCTTTGTCTCCTCTCTAACCACTCATTAGGTGGTTGAAGACAGCAATTAGATTCTGCCCACAGCCTCTTCTTCTCCAGGCTGAACAAAACTGAGCTCTCCCAGCCTTTTCTTGTATGTTCTGTGCATCAGACCCAGTCACTGTTGTGTGTGCCACTGTCTTGGTTATCCTCCACCCAACACACTTTGGCATATTGGGGACCCTAGAACTGGTCACAGCACTCCCGATGCAGTCTCACAGGTGATGAGTAGATGTCCCTCAAATTGCTGCTTAGGCTGTTATTAATGCAGCCCAGCCTTCCCCATTGCAAGGGCACATAGCCAACTCATGTGTAACTTGTTCTCCACTCTTCAAAGCTGCTGCCTAGCTGGGCTGTGCCTGGCTGGGACTGCTGCATCTTTTATTCTGTCCAGGTGCAGGAACTCCTGCCTGTTGTCATTGAACTTCATGAGGCTCCTTTCAGCCCATTTCTCCTGCCTACTGAGATCCCTCTGAACGGCAACTGTCCAATGTGCCATTTGCTCTGCCCAGTCTGGTGTTATCTAAAACCTTGCTGACAGCGCGCTCTGTCTAGTCATTCTGGTTATTAATGAAGATGTTAAACAACATTAGCACCAGTATCAACTCTGTAGAAACACCACAAGTAACTTGCCATCAGTCATTAGACTTTGAATTGCTGACCACGACCCTTTGGGTCTGGTGGTCTAGCCAGTGTCCCCCTCATCTTCTAGTACATCCATCCATTCACTATCTCTCTCATTTGACTACAAGACTGGGAATTTGTGCTGAAAGCCTTGCTAAAATCAAGGCAAATGACACCTACTGATTTCCTCTCATCCACAGAGCTAGTCATCTCATCACAGAAAGCTGTCAGGTTGGCAAGGCACAATTTACCCTTCGTAAAATGATCTGCCTCTTTGTAATCACCTCCCTCTGTCCTTCATGAGCCTTAACAAGGCTTCCCGGAGGCACCCACCAGGATGTTTCCATTTGTTAGCTTCCTACCTAATCCTGACCCCCAGGTTCTCACTTGGCCTGTCACCCCTTCCACAGCAAAAAGTCTGAACATTTACATTGTTCCTTTGAATAGTCTGATCCTTCCCTGCCTAGCCTTCCTACAGAGCCTGTAAAGAATTGGCTTTCAAGCAAGAATATCTTTCAGGGTTCATTTTAACACAGTGCTTACTGTATTCTTTACTGATTGGAAGAGTTGAACTTCAACTACCAAACTGATGATTTTCTGCTACTGAGGTATTCATCCTGATCAGACAGATGGGCATGAGAAAATTCACAGAGCAATAGTTTCAGATGGATATAGAGACTATAACCATTCACTCATAACTAATATCATCAGTGCATTTTCCTTTTCCGTTCCTCCTGTTCCTATCTGTGCATGTGTATGTGTGCGTGCACGTGTGGGACAGCGAGTCTGTGTGGTGATTTGTTTTTTTTAACTGGGAAAACAGATTTAATACAAACATTTCACTTCATTCTCTCTAACATATGGTAATTTGAAGAACACTGACATCCTGAGCTACAACACTGCATTTGAGTGCAGGAAATGGTGCTGATTGTATTAGTTTTGTCCTGTTTGTAGCTCATGCTTTAAAGAAAAGTAGGAGGCTTTAATCATGCAGAGTTGAGAAGACAGTTTGCAACCACTGGAGAGAGCCCTAAATATAGTGCTAGCCCTGGAGTACACCATAGCATCAAAATAGTCCCATAATCACAGTGAAGTTACTCAAGGGATAGGTCAAGAGAAGATCAGTAGCAACAGGGAGTCAGAAGGATTTTACCTTCCAGAATGATGTGTTTATATCTATTCTGACTTAAAAATGTCACGTGCACTGATTCACCAAATTCTCAAAAAAGATACCCAGATATCTGCACACTTCTTATAGAGAACACTGACAAATCTATCATAGCAGTTCATCAGCTTGTCAAGAATACTTCCAATTGCACATAAATTAACAAATGCATGCAAAAAAATTTCTAGATTCGCTTGAGAATCTCTGCCTGCTGTGTCCTTGAGACAGCACTGCCTCTTATTTGTCACACTGTATATACCCACACATATATAACCTAGATATACACACATATATAAACTAGATATCTAAGTTTGAGACTGGGTGAGAAGAAGAAATGGCTTTCTGGAAGACAAAGACAATGACTTTATTCCTATCTCTGCTCTTTGACCTGCTCTGCAGTCTTAAACAAGACATTTAATTACTCTTTACCTAGCTTTTCCCAGCTATAGAACAACTCTAGCAAAACTGGCTTAATTTGGTCAAAGTTTTAAGAGAGATGGTGGTTGGCAAGAACAAGATAATCTATCTATATGTAGGGAGTTTTAAAATTTTACATGTCTCATTGCCTAACTTGAAGGATGAGTTCAAATCAGTAGTAATTAGTTCATGAAAGAGACAGCCCTTGCTTAAGTCAGGTAGCATACAGAGGGCTCCCAGACTTTGCAATCAGATTTTAAAGACGGGAAGAGGCCTTCATGAACATATTCACAATTCTGCAGCTGCAAAATAAATGCAAACCAGTTACCAAAAGAGGGAATTTTACTGAGTGCAGTGAATTGAGTGATCCTGTTTTCCCCATTCCTCATGCACTTTCCTTTCTGCCCTAATCCTTACCTGTACATTAAGTATTATATATTATGCTGACAATGTACCATGCGGGCTGTCAGCCTTATAACTGCTGCTCCCTGCACAGACCTTTTTCCTGCCCTCGACTAGAAGCAGTGCTTTCAGCTGAGCCATCTCTGTGCTTTG
>VYZW01008015.1:42647-53508 GCA_013401315.1 Balaeniceps rex
GAGCCATCTCTGTGCTTTGAAGAAAACGCATCACACTGACAGCTGCGGTGACAGATTGGCATAGCTGGGACAAAACTTGAATAGCTTTGGGGGGGAAAAAAAGGAAGAAGATGATTTTTTTTCTTCTTTTTAAAGGACTTGAGCACAACAGACTTCGCTTCCACAAATATATATGAGATTGTTCTGCTTGCAGCGAGTCAGACAGTCTAGTTGCTTTTCCACCAAAAGCACATCTTAAAAGCAAGATACAGTGAAAGCACTTGAAGCCAGTAGAAAGAGGACAAAAAGGCACACGATCTACTTCATGAACATTTACTCTGTTACCAAATTCTCTACAAGTGTATGACATGACTCATACCTCTCAGACAAGATGAACTTTCCCACTACCACGAGTGCTAGCATTATCCTGGTTGACTGGTTTTACTTACAGCACTCACAGTTTTATAGACTCTCTATATTATATTGAATGTCATTCTTTTTGGAGCATTCATATTTCCTTGTTTTAACTGTTCCTACTATGCAGTGCTGTATTCAACACCGGACCATTAAACTACTTTATTAGGTGTATGGTAACTATTCTATAAATAACGAGCACAGCACATCACTTCTTAACCAGAAAACACTAAAACAAATATGCGATCATTTTGAAACTATCCACCTATACTTATTCCTAGATGCGATTCTAATTTGACTCAGAACTCTGAACTGCTTGCTTTCCTGTTAAGGAATCACCATCATTATCTATGTTATTACATTTAAGTGAACTCAAAATAAAGAGGTGGTGAAATTTAGAGTAATACAACAGTGTATGTATTACCATCTGAAAAGTAAGTTGAGTTGTCAGTGACTTATTACCATCTTTTGCAGACACCTGACCCTGTGGACTGTATGTCAGAGTTAAGGGCTTGTCTTTCCAGGTAGTCAGCCCTAAATTCTAAAACACTCTCTGGGATATTCAGTTGCAGCTTTATTTTACTTCAAAATGTTAGCATTTTGTGTCTTAGTAATATGAAGTGGAGCAGCCCCTACGTTTGTACGTGAATAGGGCGCACTGCATCTCTCAGATATAACGTGTCAGACTGTTTGAGGCCTTAAGAAGGTAACACTGAATTAGTTTAAATTCATTTCATATTTTCAAAAGTTTCCTTTCATAACTGCAAGAAACAGATTTACATCGACATGCAATGGCAGGAAAGATTAAATGATAATTTAAATGTCAAAACAGTAATTCTCTGGCATGCTATGAGGCCTCAAGATCACAGAACGCACAGAACCTTTCGTCATATTTACCACTGAATTACAAACTGTAAGACTAAGAAGGACAAAAAGTCATTTGCTTGTTATGAATCAGAAAATATAAAAGATAGGGAGCCTCTTTGAACATCTAAAGAATGACTTTTCAGTAAACAATCCTACCTCTACTTAGAGACATAAAACAGAAGTCAAAAGCAGCTTTGCTTGCAGGTTGCAGCTGTCAAGAATAGAAAAATGCCTCAAGAAATCCTCGAGACCTTTCCCTACATATATAATGCAACATCATATAAAGACATTTAAATTAAAGGTAAATAGTACCTTTCAAAGAAGGTGGCCTTATTTTTGGGCTTGGGGTTTTGCGTCGGTTTTTACTTTATCTGTAGGAATAATTTCCTATTTAAAATTGTATTAGCTGGGGCATTATTTAAACAAAAAAGAATTTAGACCTCAGGAAAACCTAACATTTCTGGGTGGATCCACATGCTGCCAGAGGGGATGGCAAGAAAGCACCTACTTCAACTAATAGTTGAAGTTTCACCTGTACTGATACTGCCTGTTAGCAGTTTGAATTAGCAACGATTAACATAATGGTAACTTTTTGCCCAATACCAGATCCAGTGAAGGACACAGAAATGTCAATGGGAAAAGCTCTACAGAGAATGAGGGATAATTATGGTACATCTGAATTTCCAGTGAAGATATTATTGAAATAAATGTTATTACCCATTAAATTTTGAGGTGATAACCTTCCTACCACTAGACAGGGTAGATCCATCTGTCTCATTCTAGGATGCCAAATGCCATACTACGACTCGCACAGAGGTCCCATTATCACATCTCTACTGACTCACAAAAGAAATTGATGCAAAACGTCTTACACCAGTGCTCTAGCTTTGAACAGAAATTTAGGCCTAAATCCTGTTTTTATATATACCACTTCAGCGTGTGTTCATGGCCTTTTGAAAGCGAATGGGCCATAACATTCATTTATTACATAGATCTCTGCTCTGATCTGATCTACCGTGCTTCAGAACTTTCCCCAAAGTCTGTGTCACGGCACATCTCTTAAGAAAATAACAGCTTTAACCAATCCAGGAAATGCCAGTTTCTGGTATGTTCTTAAGTCTGGATATGTAAACTTCAGAATCGAGAACAAAAATAGAAATACATTCCATATGGTCTTTTTATAAGTGTATTATCTTCACAACTCTGACATCTGATATGTATAAATTTTTTCAGATTTTATATTATTCATAACAATTTTATAAAAGGATGAAATATTTGAAAAATCTTGCCACTACAATCAATATTAGTGGAAAGATACACTGCAAAAATAAAGTGTTATACAGTGATGCTACTGAAAACCTAAGGGCTAACCTAACTTATTTTATACCATGAAATTACCAAAACAGGTTACATCTTCCATTTTAAACATCTTAATGACATTCTGCTACATCTATCAGATCTAAAAATTTCTGGGTGAAAGTCCCTGCACAACTGAAGTTAATGGTAAAACATTGATCTGCTTCAACAGAGTCAAAATTTAAGCTAATATGTTTCTACTCAATATTAGTTTTGGTTTTCTTCTGGCAGGATTTACAGAGCATGCATGCATTTAGTCAGCAGGTTCATGAAAGCAATAATAAGCAAAAATAATTTAGAACCAATTAAACCAATTAATATTCTGCTTTCAGATTATTTTGTGTCTTGTTTTTAAAGCACATTAGCTCAATATCCAGAAATTAAAAATCCAGGAAAAAAAAAATTGTAACAAAAAAGGCTTATGTTATCCACAGACTTGTTAACAATGGCAAACGGTCTCACTGACTTCAGCATTCCCATTTTTTCTTAAGCATTAGCAGTTTAACTTTTCTACAGTTTGCCTAAGCATCGGCTTTATTAACCATGGATCGGTGCAGATTTTTTATGAAACAGTGTAAACCTCAAGAAGAGCTGCACAACAAAAAGAACAGGAAAGTAATCTCAAATATCTGTCAAGTTCTTTTAGCCTGAAAATATATTAATTTATTACATTACTCAGAAGCGTAGACTACTTCATACATTTATATAGAAATACTTTTTCACTGCAACTGGGTTTTAACATTCTACAGAAACAAGTGTGCGTGTGTGTAGGTATGTGTGTATACAAAACCGTGTATGCATGTAAACGTGCACACACACATGTATACACTACACTGAAACACAGACTAGGACAAAAGCATGCACCCAGTTTTTGGGCATCCTGTTTGACCCACCTGCATGCTACAAGCGCATGATTCAGCCTTGATGTGCACAAAGATAAAACTCCTTCCAGAGAGAGGAAACCAGAACCAAAGCAAAACCACAGCCATTCTACCCCTCCTTTCTCTTCAAAAGTGAAGGCTGCATCACCCACAGCATCAGTTTTTACTTTTGAAGTCATGGTACCCCAAGCTCACAAAGCACTTATCCAGTGTCTTATTCCGTTACCTTTTTACAGCCTGAAGTACCTGCAGGCTGAGTGTAACGTTTATTCCTGTGTGGAGACTTTTATAACAAGCCTCAAAAACACAGAAACAAATGGACTAAAAATTACAACGCAGATGAAGACAACCAAAAAAAGTGAATGTAAAACTAAATGCAAAATAGGAAAATCACTTTAACAAAATTCGCTATCTATTCAAGAGGTTTATCAGAAGATAAATTCCAAAGAACCAAACACCTGCTTTCAGGAACTAATCCATCACATCGAGCACTGTACACAGCAGCCCAGAAATAATGGAACCAGTGTCAAAAAGCACTTACCTCTGCTTGGCAAGAGCAGAAGAGACCAAGACTTACTGGTGCTACAGCTAAAACTCTCCATAGAGAAGAAAGAATAAGAAATAGAGAAGTAAGGATCTTTAGAGTTTTAGAATGGTTCTCAGGTATAACAGAAGTAGCAAAATCACCACTGATCCTGTTTCAGCACTGAAGTTGCCAGGAGAAGAGCTGGGCGTTACTGTGGTCCATAAAATTCATCAACTTAACTCACTGATTCTGGCTAGGTATGTATAGGAGCAAAGCTATTTTACCAAATGCTTTCACTTAATGAATGTATATTTAACAGTATTTAGGAAGAACTTTAAGAATTAAACTTGATTTTGAATACCTGCAACAAACTCAAAGTTAAAATAGGCTGTGCTGTAGCAAAGAGGGTTTTGATTTTTATGTCAGTAGAAGTAAGCTTCTAACCTAATGTCCTCTGGAAAAGTTTTAATTGATGTCCCAGAGTGTCCCTTCATGTCCCAGAATCACTATGTGATGAATAAAATTAACAAAATAATTCCAAATATAACGCTTGCCAGCAGCTTGTTTCAAACCCTGAATCGTTGCAGGACGACTGCACTCACAGTACATTATTTCAAAAGATGAGAAACTTTGGTGTATAAAGTGAAGCTATGCAGGGTTCAGGACAAGTCAGGTGTTTTACAAGGTTTTGCCTTACGTAGCATAAAATGCACTTCTCAATGGAGATGCGCCGTTACATAAATTACAACCATTTAGTATTTTACTATAGGGCTTGCCAACCATTTTGAATCTCAGGTTTCTCACTGAGGTTGTTTTGCCTGAGAGACTGGGTGCTCTGTGGGTGATTCGCAGGACAATGCGTGCTAAAACTGCCACTTTTCCATAATTTTACAGATTGTAGCACTCAGCAGGAATGTCACAGGCTGCCGAGCTTAGCAAGGACTCTCCTCATGAATCCATGTAATACCATCAGGTTTGACTGAAAAAAGAGAATGTTCCCTTTAGGATGATGCGATTTTGTTTAGATAGGTGGTGAAATACACACCATGTATATTTCCACAGTGCCATTTTCTTTTAGTCTTTAGGACCAATTTCCCTCATAGTTTAAAAATTTGCATAGAGGAAAAAAAAAGTCCTATTTCTAGTCTTTTTATCTTGTTATACCTTAATCTGCTGCATTCAAGTGCCCTTTTTAAGGAAGACACCCTGCTGAAACGTGAGGCGTGTATTATACCTGCCTTCCACCTTGTAGTGGGCACAAAAAGCGAGGTTTTGGTAGCAGGGGGGCTGCAGGGGTGGCCTCTGTGAGGAGAGGTTGGGGCTGCCCCGTGCTGGACACAGCCGATTCCAGCCGGCTCCAGACCAGACCCACCGCAGGGCATGGCTGAGGCAATCAGTGAAGCTGGTGGCACCTCTGAACCGATCAGAAGAAGTTAGTTGTGCCTCTGGTACTCCATGGTGGAGCGGGTAACACCCTGAAGGGACTGCGGCCCGTGGAGGGCCCGCGCTGGAGCAGAAGAAACAAGTAAGGGCAGGAGAGGTGTCTGGAGTGAAGCTGAGCCTGGGTAGGAGGTGTTTTCCCAAAGTGTTAGTTTAACTGTTTATCTTCTTTGTTTCTCAATTTTTAACTCAATAATAAAATGTTTATGCTAATTGGCAATAAATAAAATTCCCCAAGTCGAGTCTGCTTTGCCTGCAACACTCCTCTTCTTCTGAAATGTCACTGTAGAACAGATATTTGTTCAGTACCTTTTATATATTCATGCTATTTTCTGATAAATCTACAAATCATGTATTGGTGATGAGACTGCAACGGCAAAAGAAAGTAAAAGAACAAGGTCCTTGCTTATGAAAGAAAATGTTGACTTGAGTAGCAGAGGCAACAAAGAGAAAGTGGAAGCAGTACTGCAGCCACAAGGAGAGTTAAGTTGTCGTGTAAAAATAGAAACAGATAAAGTAGCAACTGATTATTGTTCATAGAGGAGCTTTCCACAGAGAAGGAAAGCTATATCTTCTTCCGCTAACATATAGTCTGTTAAGATGCAATTGCTGTCAACCTCTTAATTCTTAGAAATAGCATTTACCAAAGAATTTTAAAACACAAAATCAATGCAGTGTGGTACCACAGGTTTGTAGAATAATGAAACCATGTAAAGAGACTGAACTCGAGATGAGTAGTAACAGTGCCATAAAAGCAGCTCTACTACATGTCATCGCTTAGGTAAAGAAAACGCCTGGGGCCACTGTAAATCTGAGAAACACAAACAACATAACTCGAAGGTACAGCAAAACTGACAGTCTTTCAAAGAACTCATACAGTACCTTAAAAATACACCTCATTTAAATCAAAATTATAGGCCCAGAAAAAAAATGAAGGCAATTCCTGTCAAGAAATAATCAAGGGAAGAGCATCCTTGTGAACCTGACAAAATTAGATTAAGGGTGCAAGTAGGTGTGTCAATTTTAAAAAGACAGAATTAAGAAGTCAGACTAAAAACAAAAGGAAGAAATGTAAAAAAAATTCTTTGATGTTATGAATGACGCTGAGAAACACTTCAAATCAGGAAAATTATACTTGCCTGTTTTTCAAAAATATGTTGCTATTTTTAACATGGGAATATTTTTCATTTCATGCCAAGGGCAGGCAAGCAGATTTTATACACTGATACAACTGCATGGCAATTTCATCAAACTATAGTATAATCTCCCTAGAGGAGAGACAGAAGTCCTATTGCCTAAAACTCTTTGTATAAACTTAGACTAAGCACTAAAATACACACTGTAGGCAGTACTCATATTCTGGCAGATGGGCAACGTGACCTGTAAGGTCTTTCCTCATCTTTACATTTTAACATTCTGTCATTTCTAAACAGTGTTGTTTTGGCTAGAATTGGATGCAGAAACACTGAGTAAAAAAGGATTATCTTAAACTGAATTAAAATAGATGGGGACAATTTTAACAGTGACTTATCCAGCAACAAGTAAGATGGCATTTTTAATGATGAGGCAGTCACAGAAAGTAACACAAGGCACCACTTTGAAATATGATCATTCTTAGGTTATAGGATAACTTTTAGTTACTGATTTCAAGACACATTTTCTGCCATGTAAGACATAAAAATTTAGCATGCTACTGTTCATATACATTAATAATAACGACCTGGACAGGACTAGGAGAGTTCTGCTCTCTCTGGATTTACTGTGTGAATGTGTATAACTAAAAGCCATTTATCCCACAAAATGAAACATCCTTCCTTGTACGCAGAGACAACATTGACCTCTCGCTGTCACCGTATTGAACAATGAATGTTAGAATCACAGAGACATAAAACCTAAAAACTGTCAGAACTGATCTACCAAGATTGAGAAGATGGGTTGAAAATCAATTAGAGGAGCTTCAAATGTCACAACAAACTTTCATGCATTTACATGATCCCCCAAAACACTGGAACATTAAATGGTTCATAAAGTCAAGGCAGCCTCTTCCTATAATAATAATAATAATAATAGTAGTAGTAACAACAACAACAATGACAACAATAATAATAAGCAGCACCTGGATGTCTGTCTCTGATATGATGGTGTTTTGTTTCTCTGGTTTTAATGGAAAAGCTCCAGGAGAAGACTTTCAGAAACAAGCTTTGATTACTGTTAGGAACGAAAAAGAAAACATTTCCTAACAAAGAACTAGCAGTGGAAGTTATGCGCTAGACATCAGGTGATAGGAGAGAACACCTGGAAAAGGACTAAGAATAGCATCTAGAAACACAAAAGGAGCTGGCTGCTTAAGGCAGGATGTAGGTAGAATATAGGCATCGGAATCCAAGAATGCAGCCCTCAAAATATTCAGCTTTAGGAACTTAGATTTCCTTTGTGCCTGTACAACAGTGCTTCAGCCTCAAAAAACAACCCAGCATCTATCTCATGCAACTGACATTCAGACACGAGGCAGCCTTTACCAGAGAACCCTTTGGACAGATCCAGCCTTCTCTTACCCTGTCTTTTTAGGCACCAATTCCACCCTCCAAATGAAATGGAAAATTTTCAACATATCCCACTCATCCAGTAAATCATGATGCCTGGCAGAAATATCACGTTTACCATTCTCAGCCTGTTGTAAATCCTGACTTTCGCCATAGGACGTCTGGGGAAAATTAACACCTAATCTGATGGTCCTTTCCAAAAGCTAACCAACTTCACACGCAGGTGCACCAATTCTGAGCACTAACATATAAAAACCCCACTGCAGACCTGACCCTGATACTAAATAAATGTTTGGTTCGGAGGACAAGAAATGGGAACATCGTGTGCTTCAGAGGAATGGGAGAAAAATGACATAGAAAATATTACAGCAAGAAGAACACAGAATCTGCGGGAGGCACCAGGTTTTTTAGGGCAGCCGTAACAAGGAGAAATCAAGAGACTCCAAAGTTAAAGTCAGCCCATCCTTCACATGCTACTATATGCTTTGTGACACATTTTGATTTGTCTTCTTTGGTTATAGTATAAGCTCTCTACTCACACACAAACAGGGATCCAAGCATCTTTTGCTATCAGCCCATCTGGTATTGAAGGCACTTAGTTTTGCTCACTTATTAGCTCAATACTGAGCCGACACTGTTAGTACCTAAATAATTCTTATTGTTGATAATATACTTAACAGTTCAGATACATGTCTTCTGCACAATATTAGTGTATTTTCATTTCAAGATACCCAGTCAGATTTATATTTTACATGAAATGAAGATACATGGAAGAAAGCAAGATACTCATTTCTTTCCTCTCCAGCACTCTCTGTCTGGCTTACCTAACCTGGTCACCAAAATCATCATCCTGCATCTGCTACTGCATAAGGGAAAATAAATATTTCTAGTGCACATGACCCCAATATAAGTAAAATGTTTTTCAAAATATTTGAAAGGAAATATGATAAAAATTAGTAATGCATATTGATGTAAACGTAGAAGAGATCAGTCAACTTGTTTTATTTTATACACAATATACATTATCATATTACAGTATGTCATTTGGTGATAAGCAGTAATACCCAGATGTTCAATTTATATTTATTAAATACAGTTGATAAGTACTCCTTCATTTAAAAACTATATCTCAATTATATAATTTTCTGGAAATAAGAATCATATGTAATGTAGCTATCTCTTTTCTTTATCATTAAAGTAATGATGAAATAGAAATGTTGGCACTATCTTTTAACTCCAGATATATAGAAATATGCATTTTCTCCCCAGAAATCACCAGCTTTTGTTAAAGGCTGTTCTTTCCCACTCACCCGTTCATCAGTAAGAAACAAGAAGACCTATGGTCAGAGGTCTGAGTTCATTCAGAGAAGTTCAGTTTAAGCCATTCCCCCACCCCCCCCAAAGAAGCCTAACCCTCAGAATTTAAATTTTAAAAACATGCCTTATTTTAGAGATATGTTACAGTTTTCCTTACCGGAACAAAAGAATCAAATGAATTTTGTTCCCGATTCTCGATAGCTGAAATTGTTTTCAACCAGAAGAGATAGCTTGAAATATCAGACATTTCAGAATGCTCCATACCGAAAGCTGCAAGATTAGTAGGACTGAGGCAAGACAGACTTGCAAAAGGAGGACTTTGGCTGTGTTACATAAAGTTCTTAATTAGATCCTTGGTACAAATTGCTATCCTAAGAATAAAAAGTTAATCAAAAAGCCTCATTGGAAGGATAGGAGGGCAACATTAGAGCCGACACAGCTGTTTCACTTTTGGATAATCGTGCAACTTCCTAACTAGATGGTGTTCCACTATTCAGAAGTGAAAATACATGTGTGAAAATGAAAATGTTCCCTTTGTTTTCTTAGGACTAAATTGTTCACAGCTGGTTTCCCTCAGTGGAACTCAGGAGATCTCCCTATATTTATATTCCAATGCAGCAAGCACCTAACTCTCAGACCCCCTTAAAATCACAGCTAAAATATGTTCATGAAAAGAGGGAAAATTTGAAAGGTACCGAATACAGAATTGGTATGAGAAAAAGTGTTGCAAGGACTTTCGGTGACAAATTGTAAGAATCAACCTACAAAGATATGTTTTATGTGATTAAATCCAAGAAAACTACCCTAACAACCACAGGATAGTGATAGATGATTTCTTATCTCTCCCAAAGGATGCTATTCCAGCCTCCATTGCCAAAGGGATGTTGTACAACTGAGATCTCTCTCTACTTGTTCTGGTTTATTTTCCCTGCACTTATGGGTGGCATTATCATACTGCAGAAATGACAGGACTTCCATCCATCAGTGGACACACATGTTTGTTTTACTTATGGTAAAATCCAGAGCCCACAGAAATCTTGAAGATTCCAATAAGGTCAGGATTTCAGTGACGACGTCTTTTTGGGAGGAGGGTATAGCGTACGTGTGGGCTTTCTGCTCAAACAATTCACACAAAGGTTGACATTACACAGATTTTCTGGAATTAGATGTCACCCCTTGCCAAAGAAGCTCTAAAGCAAATCCAAATGTCACAGTTGCTAGGCAGTCGTGATGAAATGGAAATACCAGGTATGAAGGATGAAATACTGGAAATAACAACTTTTATATTCCCCAGTTCCTCACCTTCTCATAAAAACGAATTTCCAAAAGGAAGTAGGAAGTAACTATTTGTGGAGGGGGAGAAGGGGTGAGAGGAGAGAGATTGAAAACTACATAGTACTAGGGACAAGGGTAGGAAACAAGTGGCCTTAAACAGCATGTCCTTCCCTGTGTATTAAACTTTTTCTTTTTGTCTACTAGTAACAATTCATTTTAGGACTCCAAATATTTCTTAATGAGCTTATTGGAATCTTCAAGAT
>VYZW01008017.1:15604-27894 GCA_013401315.1 Balaeniceps rex
GATGACAGGGTGCCTCAAACAATAGCAATCTGATTGCCTCCTGTCCATGTTCTGTGGTTTTCATTCTCCAGTTAGATTAAATTTTCAGCTGGATTAAGAGGATGAAACATGGCCAAGGACTCCCATAATTAATGCAGTTTCCTACTTGTCCACATACAAAAATCATTATTCATCACAGCAAATGTAGTCCGGCTAGCAAATGTGCAGGGAAAAGCAGCCTGGGAAAATGATAGTATGAGGTTTTAAATCTATAAACCATACTAGGTATTCAGGAAGCATTTCTAAAACTAAATTCTATGAGGACTCTTACTGGTATTTACTTCCGAAATACTTTTGCATTCAGATGTCTTAGAACAAATTATAATTCTACTGAGATTTTTCCATCATAGGTCACTTTATCAAACTAAAATTTAAGTCCACATTCAGCCAGTGTGTGTGTTCTCAACCATGAACAGTTCCACTGCTGTTGACCAATCTGAATGAGGATCATAAAGAGTAACTTAAGTTGCTTTCATTTGTTTCCATTTCATCCTTTATCTTTTGGTTTTCAGCTTTATCTCTTCATCTGAGCAGAGAAATATTTCCAATACACAGTTACGCAGAGATAAACCCCCTGTTTCCCAGGCGTGCACGGGTGTTGGAGGTGCTGGTGTTGCTGGGAGTCAGCTCTTCCCTCGTAATGCGCAATCTCTGTTTCTCTCTGAAAGGTGCCTAATTTAAAATCGGAATGAGCGTGTGCTGTGCAGGCAAGGAGCAGAGGAAAGANTCACTTTATCAAACTAAAATTTAAGTCCACATTCAGCCAGTGTGTGTGTTCTCAACCATGAACAGTTCCACTGCTGTTGACCAATCTGAATGAGGATCATAAAGAGTAACTTAAGTTGCTTTCATTTGTTTCCATTTCATCCTTTATCTTTTGTGTTTTCAGCTGTGTTCACTTTCTCCTTCCCTCATCCTGCCTTCTCCATCTTTTGTAACTTGGTCTGCCTGATTTCTCAGCAACCTGATGTTACTGCAGTTTTGGGGAGGTGATTCCAAGGGATTTTGCTGCTAGCATTTCAGAGGGCAACATGGAGGGAACTAGGTACTAAAATGTATGCAAACCCCGGGGGAACCTTGGTGTATCATAGAGAGATAATGCGGGCTTTCTGTTATTGAGTGATTACATGAAATTTCTGACAGGTACTTATTTGCAACAAAAAACAACTAATAGCCTTTGTCATGTATAAAAATTCTTCAAAGCCTTTCTTTATCAAACTTAAGTTACTCCCTCTGCAAGATATGATCTGCCAATGCTCTGTAACTGCATTTAAAAAAAAAAAAAAAAAGAAAGTTCTATGCTTAAGGACAAGAATTTCTACACCAGTCCTTCATGTAAATGTTAGAGCTGGATTTCTATCAGTGTTCCAACTACTTAAATATGTATTGATATATACTCTTGAAAACAAATAAAAAGCAGCTCCCTCAATTATCAGTTTGTTATTGTTTATGTGTTTCTTTGTGTCCTCCTCCAAAAGCTTGTTGAGCACATTGCTTTTTGTTCAGATTTTGTCTTTCTTCAGGCAAATGACCTAATAGACCTCCTCTTTCATTTCAGGTTTAGAACTGACAGCTCCATCAAAAAGATTTTCTAAGAGAGATTAATGACTTTCATGAATCCACAGTGGACACCTGAACTTCTTTAGTAGGTCTCTTTTTCTTTATCTATAGTAATGAATACTTTCTTTTACATACTAATTAAAAATGATATTTTTTTAATGTAACTGTGTTACCAGTTTTTGAGAGTTCTGAGTTTCGATCTTATATTAATGATAACTTTTTTTGCATCATATAAGGTCCTAGCCAATTATTACTTTGCCTTCTAGACCAAGTTCCTTATGGGCCAGTATTGAACACACACTTATTATAGAGAGATAATAATTTCCTTCCCACATGTAAGCTGCAAGTAGGTTCAGTTATTAACTCTATTTTTGGACTCATAAGGTCTAGATTTTAAGTTCATTTACAGCATCTTTGCAGCACTCACTTGACACAAAGGGTTTCTAAGCACTCAGATATTTCCGTAAAGATGTCAGGATGTTTTAGATTTTCAGGAAATTTCTCTGCTTCCTAGCTTTCAAACAAAGCATTTCAAAATGTCTAGTAAAAATAATACATAAACATAATTTACTCTCAGATTTATTTTTTATATAATACAACAATATGACTTTTATGTAATATAGTTCTATACGTATATATCATGTTGACATAATTAGGATGTATATTTTGCAAAATAAATACTATGGAGTGGTGTATGAATTTAATAGAAAATTCATTTAATAGATTTTAACAGATGTTTTATTTTCATTAAATGAATTTTTAATGGGAAACATGTTCTATGAACTTTTTCTTTAATCAATTCTCAATAGAGAATTTTCCTCAAAACTCTTTGGTGACACATTTTTCCTCATCCTATTTCTTCACTCCTTCTCTGTTCTCCTAGTACAAAGTGAGAACACTTTCTGTTCTACCAATATTTGCCAAACATAAGAGCCATTTAAGACTCTATACTACTGCACCATTCAGAGTTATCTGACCCCAAACATCAGAGTTTACATTTCTTTCCTAAAACCCTTAATTTCTCATAGTCTCCAAATATATTGGAGATGGCACAACAAGATTTTTTTGTGTGATCAAAATGAAACTTTAATTTAAAATTATGCAAAATTTAACTGATCTTCTGCATGCTTGTTCAAATGTGTTTGCTGGATAATAATACTTGCTAGCAATGTGGAGAGGAAGGTGCTAATTTAACACATGTTATCTGGCAGTGCTCTTTTATTTAAAATGTTAGAGATAGTATGGTATCATAAGTCACCACATGACTCATCTATTCTTGCTATATTTTACCTAAATGCATGTGAATGTGGTCTTCTATTAAATGGACTTTGATTGCCCTTAGCTGTGCAAAGAGTTGAGTCCTTTGAATGTAAGAAAGTATGATCATGTTTTGCTAAAAGAATTGAATACTGACACATTCTATAACATCTAATTTATAAAATTTAATTTAAGAACCAAGGATGTGAAGAAAATTATTTGCTTTTTAACATGCTCCTTCTTTGCTTACTAAATAAGCAGAATTTAAAAGCAATGTATTTGAAACAGAACTTGGATCTGAATTGTACATAGACATGTTAATGCAGTGCTGCAGGAGTAGGAAGACTTGTTTGCTTGAATTTTTGTAGCTTCTCTGAATTTTAACCCGTTGTTATACACATTTGCTATAGCCTTTTGTTGAAGGTTTTTTAAATAAAGTTTAAACCCAAGGTTGTGATACTATCAGTCACACTGAGTAACACCTTATACCATAGTCCATCTTACTTAAATGTATTTAAATAAATTAACTGTGTAGAAAGGCAACAGAATCTACTCCTATATGAGTTGTCAGTTTCCATATTTATCTATTTCCCCTTCAATCATCAATCCTATTAATGGCCAGTTTTAATCAAGCTTAAGTCTCCTTTAAAAAAAAAAAAAAGAAAAAACCACAATACTCCCCTCCCCCCTCTCCTCTCCCCTCTTTTCCTTTCTTTTCCTCACAATCTTTCTTATTGACTTTTAATGCTTATGAATTCAGTCTTTCTGGTGGGCCAGTGAGCATGAGAAAGCAACTATCCTTAGCTTTCCAAACCAATCAAACAAATTCACTGCAAGTGGGTCTTTCTCCAGTCTCCACTTTGCTGTCCACAGATTAGTGTCAATGGCTCTGTTGAACTCTGTTCTGTTCAATATTCCGACTTCCAAAAGTGAAGCTTCACCACTTCCATTGCCCTTGGATACAATCTCGCAAAGTGAGCTCTGAGCAGACTTTGATGCTTGGAGGTGGCACAACCAACCAACCAAGCAAGCAAAAAAGCCCCCAAAGAAACCAAGGAACGCTGCCATGTCTCCCTATGCTTTTGGCTGCGGCAGAATTTACTGCAAGGCAAATGCTTCCTGTTCCATAGCAATATGAATTCATAAGATGATTGACCTGCTTCCCCTGCCATTTTCTACTTATGTTTCTTTCCAAGAATGTATATAAAACAAATTTGAAGCAGTGTAACTAAAAAGAGGCACCAAGTCAGAACAGAAATTATCTTGTCAGAGCTTTTTTTCCTTCCCCACCAGAGGGAGTGAAAAAAATCTTTTCCCTTTAGCTCTGCTACTTGTAATAAGTCTCTATCAAAAATTAAAGGTTTAAAACAATGTAAGAAAAGAGAACAATATATACCCTTTTATATATTATTGTACAGATTTCAGGTTCAGCTTCCTCAGAATTTGTCACTTCAATGTTTTTTTAAGTAAAGGAGAAAGCTTGTTTATGCTGTCACTCAATTTTATGTTTAAGATTTATAGGATTAAGATTAGATCTATGTTAGATGTATTTTCCTTTTATAAGACTACTTATCACTTCCTTTGGTGCCTAGGAAAGTTTCCACATTAATATAAAATCTGTATGAAATGAATCTTTGCTACCTTTCTCCAGTGACTTACAGAGGTATTGTACTAGATTCCTGATGCTTTTTTTCAGGAAGGCAGTTTTTCCTGAACAAGATGGCAGATTTTAATTTAGTGAGAATTTCTGGATTCTAGTTTATCATTTTCTGCTCATATTTGTACTTGAACAACATTTTAGGTAACATATCATTATTGACTGGTTAGTCCCCCCCAAAATATGAAGATATTTTATTATGCCAGCTGGGAAAATCTTTGTCCAAACATTTGTCATCTTGCATCTGGGCTATTATAAACATCTCTTGGCCAGCCTTCCTACCTCATCTATTTCCCATTTATATTCCATTTAAAACATACCAGCATGGTTGATATTTTCTACACCTCACAACTCTGATGTTATACTCTTATGCAGTCAATTAAACTTCTAGCCTTGGGACAAAATTTAAACTTATATTATTTGCACTGAAACTTATTTTTAATAATTTGATTTAAGTTTATAATTCTTGGACATGGAATTCTGGGTCAGGCATTTTGCTTGCTATACCATCTGTACCCTGTTTAATTTCTGGGTACAGGACATTTTCACATCTGGCTTATAGCTGGTGACAAGCTTTTGCACATAATTCCTGCTCCAGTGAATTTCAGCGCTTTTAAGGAAAGATGTAAATGCTTTTTTTTTTCTTTATTAGTTATTTTTGCTTAATGTTGTATGTAACATTGTGGCTGAGGTTTATATAAAGTGACTATGATGACAGTTTTCAGAATCTGTAAAAAATCCACAACAATTAGAACCAGGTTTGAATTTGGACAAATGAAGGTGAATAATTAGCAACTTGCCTACATAACTGTATTTTATTATTTCATATATTGCCATGGTTTAGCCCCAGTCGGCAACCGAGCACCACACAGCCACTTGCTCACCCTCTCCCTGCCCCCGGTGGGATAGGGGAGAGAATCGGAAGGGCAAAAGAAAACCCACGGGTTGAGATAAGAACAGTTTAATAGTTGAAATAAAATAATAATAATAATGATAGTAATAAAATTGCAATGAAAAGGAGAACAAGAAAGAGAGAGAAACAAAGCCCAGGAAAAACAAGTGATGCAACCGCTCACCACCTGCTGACTGATGCCCAGCCAGTCCCCGAGCAGCGATCGCTGCCCCCCGGCTAACTCCCCTCGGTTTACATACTGAGCATGACATCATATGGTATGGAATAGCCCTTTGGTCAGTTTGGATCAACTATCTTGGCTATGCCCCCTCCCAGTTCCTTGTGTACCTGGCAGAGCATGGGAAGCTGAAAAAGAAGGTCCTTGACTAGTCTAAGCACTACTTGGCAACAACTAAAACATCAGTGTGTGATCAGCATTCTTCTCATACTAAATCCGAAACACAGCACTATGCCAGCTACTAGGAAGAAAAGTAACTCTAACCCAGTCAAAACTAGGACATATATGAACATTTTCCATTTTCTATATCTGTGCATATATGAAGAGTGTGGACTGCTTGAAATAAATACTTAAACAATGAACAATATCAGATGAATATAGCAGATAACTTTTCTTTTCTTAGGTTGTTTATTTTGCACATTAGCTGAGCAATGGCTGTCCAATAGTGATACCAGGTTCTCATTCTCTGTTACATTCTCGACCTTAAAATATTCTTTCAGTCTCACCCAGAACATTGACTCTTGTTATGATCTTGGTAGAGCAGTCATCTCTGTTTCTCTTAGGGTTTCTCACTTGATGCCACCATAAAAAAAGTTTTAAAAGACCCTGAAAAATATGTTAATTGTGGTGTTCTTTATATGAAGAAAACAATCTCTGCCTCCTGAAATAAGTTGTTCTGTACTAAATATGAACATTCTTTAATGTTTCCTATATTTAGTCTCAAGGTTTATGAATTAAAAAAAAAACACCAAAAAAAACAAACCAGCAAAAAGTAACTGTACTGACTCACTATCTATATAGGTCTCTGAAATGCTTTGGGATTCTTTGGACTGAATTGTGGCTAGAGCAATGTATGGCTATTATTGTGTGTGACATTCAAACACACATCAACCATAAACAGTCATAAATCCAAATATGTGAGCAACATAAAAATTATTCAGTAGCACACAAAAACTGAGCTGTTGAATCCTGAAGCTTTGGAGTCACTTTCAGTCTTTATTTTTTTAACTAAAGTGTTTTAAAAAGTACTTAAGAATCTTTTTTTTTTTCTGACTCAAAAGTTGCAGCTGTCAGCTGTAGGTGAACCGCAGAAGTTACTTAAAAGATGAAACAGATGATAGGTGATGAGTCTGTAGAGATGCCCTTATCACTGTAGTCAATATAATATGCATATTATGGTAGAAATACTTCTAATCTAGAAACAATATATATATTTGCATCAGTGTAGTTCAGTAGTATAGAGTATTACATGTTAACGAATGTTATACATAATGAATGTTGTCAAAGTTTCATTATGAACTCTGTTTTTCACATAATTATAGGTATAACTATCTGAAAAAAAATTCCATACAGATGTTGAAAGTGCATGTAAAATATTCTGTTCTGTAATATTTTTCATCCGCTTTGCTCAAAGCTACAAAATCAGACCCTACAAGAAAAGAATAGAGAAACAAATTATTCCTTTAGCTCCTTAAGTAGATCCCTAAGTAGTTCCCTTAGTTCCCTAGTTTCTTTAGTTTCTGTAGTTTTTGATGATTGTGGGGGGTTGCCACCCATAACTGTTACATTCTTTGTCTTTTCATCTGTATATCTGTCTTAATCTGTTATTTGGAGGACCTTGCAGATGGAGGCAATCTTTTTATTCTGTCTTCTTATGATGGATACAAACCCCAGTTGTATTTCAGACTTGTCCATCTAATGGACTTGCCATCCCTAATATTTGCTCAACAGATTACTATAGGTCTGGCTGTACCTGGAATAGAGTACTTCAGCATGCTTAACATTTTAACACATAGACAGACACTTGGCCATGCTGTCCAGAATGAATATGCACCATCTTTCTCTCTAAGCATGCCTGTCCCTAAATGTACAGGATATATTTTGAGGCTAGTCTCTTGCTGAGCTAATAACTAGGAAGATGGGCATTAAGTGCACGAGTCCTGCAGTAAAGCACATTAAGCCCAGTCCTAAATCAGCTCATCCTCCTGCAGATTGATCTAGCCTTTGTGAACCATTTTCTGACCGGTGAGTGGTCTCTTAGTGCATGTTTGGCATTCACAAATGGTGTTGAATCTGTTTCGGTACAATTTATTCTACACTGACTTGAATGGACAAGAAAAGTTGTCAGACTCCCTAATTTGAAGAAAATCACTGCTTGAGGATACACCTCAAATTAGATCTCATCCCACAAACCAGCTATTGCAACTGGAAAGCCTTTTCCTTCTGAGTATTTCTGGGCACAGGAACTTTGCCCTCGCAGACAGTCAATTATCTACTGTCACTAATCTGAAAGTTATTTATTTATTTATTTGCTTGTATTTGTGCACATGTGGAAAGAGATACTGAAAATATTATACAATATGCTTGAATTCTGATATAATATAACATAGTGAAATAAGAGCAAAGTTGTTTTTTTTTTTAAACAAACACAAGAATTACTAAAAAATCGGAGTTTAAAAGAATCCAGGAAGTGATTGTTATGATTTAACTTGAAGCAAATTTCAACCATAGCTTGGATTCTGTTGTCAAATGCCTTACTGCAGTTAATTAATAATAATCCTTATGTTCTTAAGTTTAAAAAAGCCCTCAGAGTTTTCAGATATGACTGACCACGAAACATATATATATATACACACATATATATAGACATATATATTTATGCATATATATATATATCATATAGTATTTGAAAATACAGCTGACCATACAAACTTTTTTCTTTTTCTTCTTTGGATGTCAAAAATAGTGGCTTTGTCTGAATCTCGTTAAGATCAAAGTGGTAAAAGCTGATAAAGACTCAGCACCTCTGATTGAGATCAGGTTTTCTAAAGAATCAGCTCCAATTTAGGACTCAAATTAATTGGCCAGATTGTCAAAAGAGATTGCATTAGAAGAGTGGGTAACGAGTGTTATGGTTGGAGCTGCTGAGTATTGCCCTTCATTTTTTGTCTATAGAAGACAAAATATATATTTTTAAGGAATTGTTTCCAGTTGTAGAGGATGAGTATTTAAAAATCTGGACTTGAGGTCTTCTCAAAATCTGGCTGTAACTGTGAAGCTGAAACAACCCTCTCAAATCATAGCTACTCAAAGTGTCAGGAATATTCTGAATCTGTCTGGGTTTTATAACTTTGTCAGTCAAGCCTATCACTAAATAAAGTGTCAGATGTTGAGCTTGTCTATTTATTGCCAATAAAGTTTGAATTATAACTTTGACAATGTGCTTGGAAATTCATAATTTTACATCTTCCTGCTAGCTCTTCCAAGGAGACTTGCAAAGTATAGTCATGGTTTGTACTTGGAATAAAGTAATTTTCTCCTTTTAAAATGAGATGATATTTCTGAATATTATAGCAAAAAGAACAGTGAACAGCTGTCCTTGAATCTATAGTATTATGTATTAAGGCAGGAAGAAAGGATGATGTTAAAAACAGTTTTTAAAAAGTCTTAGAACCCAAACAAGCAAAAATAACTGGAATTGTTATCTTTACCATGTGAAACATTAATTCTTTAACGTTTCAGAAATTTCATGTAAATATTTGAATATTCCTTTCTTTTTACACAGCACTCTAATATTTCAAATTAAATCTGAGCTCATAAAGGAGTGCAGTGGTGCTGAGGTTCAGGATCTCACAACATATAGGAGAGGTACATCTGTCTAGTTCTTTGTTTCTCTGTACATTACATGTCTGAAAACCTTATTCTTCGACAAAGATGACCAAGCCAATGCACATGATTATAAATCATAGTTCATTAATCCCTGCACAATGGTATGATTAGCCTTTCCATATTTACAAATGATACATCTTCTCATGGGACATTAGATTACAGAGGCATTCTTGTTATAACAGAAAGCCTAAAGCTCATGACATTACATTTCAGATTATTTTATTTTGTCACATCTCTGTCTCCTCAATATTTCAGATCATCTAATTCTTTCTATATGGTATCCTGATCCTCTTATTTGACCATGTTCTCTTAAATGAAATACAGTAAGTCCTTAATAATTTGATATTATGGTGACAATCATCAAATTTTGTTACAAAGCTGTGAGTTTTTGTTTAAAGTATGAAATTACACTTCAATAACAGTTCCATTACCCATTGTGGATTCATACCTGGCTTTTAATTCACTCTCTTTATTGGAAATTTACCCAAATTTGTCATTTTTTTGGGTGTACATTGAATGATGTCTAAGGCAGCAAATGTCTATAATAGCTCAGTTCAAGGTGTAGAAGTATCCAACTTCTGACCTTTCATCTGAGTTGGTTAAGTAGTAGAGAATCTACTGCCCAAATTACTTGTTGAACATATTTTATTTCTGTACATAGGATTATATTTATCTTTATCTAGGAAAAGAAAAGAAAGGAGTATTCTTTCAGATATTCATGAAAGCATTCTTCTTTCTTTCATTTTTCTCCAGTTAGTAGAAAAAATGGAAAAATTACATATCCAGTAAAGGATAGGCGTTATACAAATTCCTGTGATAGGTATATTATCATGTATTTATGTATTTATTTTTTGTTCTATTTCTGTGTTCTCACTGGCATATTCAATTGGATTCACAAATAAGTGTGACATGCAAAAGCATTCTCATATGGTGCCTTGCAGCTCCAAACAGGTAGCTGAGCTAGCTCTGACTGTGTTGGTGTGTCCACAAGGCACAGTGTGGAGCAGTGGCAAGAGACTAACTCAGATCCTCAGAATAATATAGCTATGGTATATATAACAGTATGTCAGTGCATCCAAACTTAACACTTCAGTCTTTCAACACAGGTTCAGACTTTCACACATATAACACGTAACTAATTAAAAATATAAATATTACCTAGCTAATATCCTTGCGATTATATATATTACAATGTGAACGTTACTGCAAAATTTCCTTTTCTCCCACATCTCTCCTGCCAATAACTTCTCCCCTTAATCCCCATCAGTTTTTATCTTCCTTAAAAAATTCCTACATTTGAGTCCACTCTCGTTTTGCTTCTGAGTAGGTGTAATTATCATAGCGTGCCAGACTTACTTTTCATTCCTGATGCTTTTCAGAGAGTGTAGGCTATGTGAAGTACAATATATATATACCTCTCTCATCTGAGTGGGTTGCATGCAATGTTTCCCTGATTTGGCTATACTGTTTCCTGAGAGGAACTATCACATATTATACCTGTAGAGAGGTTAAATTTCTTTTATATAATCTGGGAGTCTCTATGCCATGCTCCAAACTTTAAGACAGACATCCTCTGTGGCCAACTATGAACAATGTGGCAACTTATATAATGAGCCCTAGATGCTGATACCGGGGGAAGGAGGGGGAGGGGCGGAGTATCAGGGAGAGGAGAAAGAGAGAGGAACAAATATGGGTAAAGAAATCAAAATGTGCATTTTCACCAAACGATGACATTTTCATAGGTAAAAATTAGTACTTTTCTATATACAAGTTGCAAGTGCATGTCTGGATGCTGGGAAGGGGGGGTTAAAAGAAGCGCCATCTGAGGGGTGAGATGAAATTATAGAATGGGAGAGAATGAACACAAAGAAGTGCAATCATGCAAAGGAGAATACTGCATGGAGCATGTGCAAGAAGTTCCCCTGAAACCTCTGCTGGGATAGGTGGGCTCTCCCCCACTCACTTATTTAGCTGGTGGCTGATGTCTTTCAGGAAAGGCATTTAATTTCTGAACACAGCCTTCTCAGTGGGGCTGTGATTTTAAACTTACTGTGTAATGGAGTGTATTACCATTTACCATATGATGAGATGGCCTTGTCTGTCAGCCAGGGAGCTGCTTAATGTTATATATGGTTCAAATGAGCCAAAAAAAAGAGAGAGGGAAAAAAAAAATCAAGAACTTGAGCCCTCTAGCAAAAGGGGAAACTTACCCTATGGCAAGCAGTCAGGTCATTTTTTAAAAGATCCATTTTCTCCTGGAAATTGATTGAGCAGCACTAAATAACTTAAAATAAAGGAATTCCAAGGGCAGGAGGATTTCTGCTGAATCAGCCATTGCACTGATCACAGTAGCAGGTGTTGTCTTTTTGGCAGAAATAATTTTTTAATGTTTTCAAATGTATTTATTTGCATGAAAAAATCGCTATTCTCCAAACATATCAGAGTGCTAAAGCCTTTCCTTGTGAATATTTGTACACAATAAATGAGGGAGCATTCTAAAAAAACAAATCAATCTGATGTTCAGAATTTGACTGGTTGCTCCCAAACATAGTTTTGCAGTGATTGAATTGATCCATTTGAAGGTGTAACATTTGCAAAACTTACATGACATCTGGCTATGTAAAAGCAGATCAATACCAAAGCTAAAAATGCAGAGACTTGTTGAACTAATCTTATGTCTCAGCTTGATTCAGTGAAGGGGGGTTTTCTTCAGCAACTTTGACCAGAAAAGCAAAATAGTAAGCTCAGTTTCAGTCCTTGAAGAGAGCTTTACAGTAACCATGAAATGTACCATATAAACAAAATGGCGATTGTTCCCATTGTTCCTAACATTGGTCTTCTAAATAGTTGTTTAAATCCAAGCTAATTATCCTAGAATCCTTTTATAATCAATATTGAGACTGCATCTTTGAAAGGCTGTTCAGCTTGGACATCTGAAGAATTCCAGAGCATGAGTAGTCATGTATTGCGCTCCATTG
>VYZW01008019.1:1941-24689 GCA_013401315.1 Balaeniceps rex
GGCTTCTGCACAATTTTAAGTTGCTTGGTTTATTTAACAGAAGTGGTTACTCTCCAAAGCCTTCAGCAGAGGACATTCATGTCTCTCATGATGAATTTGGGAGAATCAGCAATGTAATTGATGACAGTGCCATTATTAGTTCCTAGGGGAAAGGAGAGGGGGAGAGAAAGAGATTAGAAGCAAAAATAGTAGTTTAGTCTGTAACTTGCTTCTCCCCAGGTGACAGCAACCACCGTAGCTCACCTTATGCTGGAGAGTGCCATCTAAACATCAATTAATTCTTCTGTTGCAGAGTTTTAACAACTTTCTCTCTCACTCCTTTAAGCAGCCTTGAACTTCAACTTGCCACTACATATAAGAGGCAGGGGGACAACTTCTTGGGCTTCCCTGAAAAGCGCAGTTTGATTCTGTATCAAGTACATGGCACCTTTTCAAAGTACATTTAAGTAGTTAAGAGTTGACATTGTATGCCTGGTTGTCTTTTATTAGTCTTGAGTTTGCCAGCTTAATTTTTCATTTTATCCTTTTTCCTGAGGCAATGGGTGGCATTATCATGCTAACTAAATGTTAGATACCATTAATTTTGTACGTGATCCAACTCCACTTTGTGTGCCTTTCTGACATTTTCCAGGATTGCTTCTCCTCTTTTGGCTTTGGAAACAGAACAGTACAGACATTTCTTCAAGAAGCATTCACAGATAGGTAGACTCGAGTGAGGTTTCCTACAACGATTAATAGTTGGCAGATTAATAGTAGGGCAGAATCCAACCACTGCCATCCTTATCTGGTAGCAGCAGTAGTCAAAGGTGTGTGCATAGCCACCATACAGCTCCCACATGGCTGCTGCTTCCTTCTGTGGGGACGCCTTTCACAGAAATCAGTGCTTCAATGTTCTTAAGGTTAATGTCTCTTCCTCAAAGAGGTGATTAACAACTCTTTATTGAACAAGTCAACAAACTCTTGATTTTAATTGCCAGCTGAGATGGAGGAAACATTGTGTTGAAGGTAAACCCTTCATTTGTTTAAAAACTTAATTCGTGCTGTTGGGTGCACTGATGGTCCAAAAAAGAAAAAGGAAGGGCATGGATTGTACTGGTTACTTTTACTTTAGCCAGATCATCATGGTATGTGGATCTTCAGCTCTTGCTTAGGGCCAATATTCTGTTGCAGTATGCTTTAAGCCTATTTGAAGGGCATAGACCTTAATACTTTTGTTTTCTGGGCATTTTTTTTCCTGGGCTGCTTGCTCTGGCATAGAAAATCTTACATATGAATATAGTGCTTTAAGAAACAGAAGAGTTTGGAGCTGTTGAAAGTGGTTGAACATCTGTTGTCTTATTCTGTTTCTTTATTAAAAATAATTGTTGATTGTGTATTATCTTCCTGCATATTCTTGTGCTGTCCTGAACAGGAGCTTCATCTTTAGCCAGTAGAATCTGTTTGGTAACTATCAGAATTCTAAAGGTGACCTGGTAAGCAGCTCCAATTTCTTAACAAGTCCATGTTTTGATCTAAGACCCATCTTCAAGGAAGTATGATAGTCTTAGGTGGGACAACATAGTCCATCATGTGTATGCTTGTTTGGTAGTGTCAAGTCATCAAGCTCTCATTCTTAAAGCAGTGTTCTGCTTCAAAATTATCTGTTCTGCAACTGATGAAAATACTTTTTAGGGAATTTATTTTTCATACGGTTAAAGGCTGGACCAACTGCATCGTAAAAAGTTTTAACTATAGTGTTAAGTTCTCAATACAGGTTGTCTTCAGTTCTTCATGGTTTCATAACTCCTCAGTTTCTCCAGTACAGATGAGTGAGTGCAAACTCTTGATGCCAACAATTATAGCCAGATTCACACTCCTGCTTTGGAACGTCTGAGCTATGGCTGATTTGTTGAGTCCCATAAACAGAGAGAATGCAAAAGGAAATTGTGTTTCAGAAATTTTTATGAAATTATTTTGGTTTTCTGCATTATAAAAATGAATAAAGCAAAGATGATACCTGTCACAGAGAGCTGATGCTGAAGCGTTTTGACAGAATGATCAGATCAGCAGTGCTTGCATGTGCAGAAGGTGGGCATTTGGGTTTGTAAATCAGTTGTTTCCTCAGATAATAATCCCAGTGATCATAGGAATGGTATTAGTGAGCATCTGAGTATATGAGACTAAAGAAATTTAATCAGCATGTTATGCATCTTACTTTAAAGACTCCAAAAGATTTTACAATTATTTTTGAAAATTAAACATTAGTATGAAATTTCAATACATAACGCTGTAAGAAATGCATTACTACTTTAGTGTCATGTATCTTCAGTTTAGTTTCTTCTAACTTTAATTTCCAAATGGATTAAAAATTACAATCTTCAGTACAATGCACTACAAATTCCAGTCTTAAGAAAACAGAAAAGGCACAATTCAGTGCAAGTGAAAAAAGTTCTTTGAATGTAAATGATACACAATGGAGGAAAAGAGGAAACTTTATTTTTTTAAATCTCCTGATTACTTGTCTCTGCTCAGTAATATCACTCCAGTTAGCATCTAATTCGGTTCTCTAATGTAGCAGAACCTATTTGGGTCAGAAGAGGTAGAAGGTAACTTCTGCATTTTTCCAACTGGAAGGAACATGGGGCTGAAGCATGGTTCATATGGTAAAATTTTCATGTCTATTTATATTAACATTATCATTCATTGCAACATTATCATGTGATGATCTCATATCCCTGAAGTGGCATCTGTTTTCCCCTTTTCACCTGGAAGAAAAAATATAGACTTATGAAGTTTAAACCACAGTTTTTTTTTTTTACAAAGTTAATCTAAACAATACTGTTTGAAGCAGCGCATTGCCAAGTGAAAAGTAAGTTAATGAAACGCTTTATTAAACTGTTCTCAAATTTTAAGCAAACCTGTCCCTCCACTCCTAAAAAGCCTAAAGCCCAATGAGGACAAATATTCCCATAGTTCAGGCATAGAACAGAATTAAATCTTATCTAGATATTGCTGACCTTTCCACATTTAGGAAGTCTGAGGAATGTGGATTGCTATTTTGAAGGATTATTGAAATAGTAATAATTTCATATCATCTGTATTCTCACAGGTATGCTTTCTATAATCTCCCCTTCATCAAAATGTCATCCAATTTTTATATTAGGTAAATGTTTCTTTCTTTTTAGTTTCCTACTGAGGCCTGTATTCATAATTTCCAGTTGATAACAACACTTACTCCTGGATACAGAGGTTTTCATAAACGTTGACGTAGTCCCCTGAGTCTGATGCAATTAAACCATTAATAAATAAGTACAGCTTCAGTACAGCAACTGAGTGCACGACAAAACTTCAAACTTGGCCCAGGTTATCTGAAAGAAAAAATCCCAGATAAATGAAGACTTCCAAGCTTTTCACAAAACCCATAGTTTGTACAAACCTCCTCTACCAGCCAAGAAGTAGAACAACCTGTGTGTTCTCCCTCGGCGGTTGGGTGGTCAGACTGAGAAAGGATGCAGGGAAGTAGCCCACTCCTCTGACCTTGTCCTGAGAACATTTTATGAAGGTAAGGGATCTTTGGCGTTTCTAAGTTTAGGTGGATGCTACCGGTACTGGAACACCATTTTGAGACAGGGTTAGATTTTGAGACCTGGCATTCAGCTCTCTAACTGTCTGTATCTGAGAGTCATCTAAACTCTGTTTATAGTTAACAGAGATAGGAGAGAGGCACTTCTAGGGTGCAATTCATCTCACCTGTTTTAGACATCTATTTATGGATGAGATGACTCGTTCCTTAGAAATGCCTATTTATCTTAACTTTGGCAATATCTGTGTAACACCTTTCCTAGTTAGTGTTGGAATAAAAAATATTTCATCCATCATGGATGGAGAGACTGTAAATGTGTAAGTATTACTGTTGCTTTCATTCTGATTAATCAAGGAGGATTTTACATAAAGACACTTCCTTTTGTAATTATAAATCATAGGTCTTTTGGCACTGATAACATTTTCTTAAACAATATTTAATTATTGTTCATGTTACTTTGTTTGAATTATCCCTCTCAATGAATTTTGCTCAGAATTGTTTTAGTAAATGGGCTCTGAGTAATAAATGTGTTTGAAATGCATGCCTAGGTAAGAATTACTAATGAGTACTGGCATGAAAATTACTGTTGTATAACATTACAACCTCCAGACCCTTTGCTTTTGTTCTGCTATCTCTAAGATTCAAGTCTGATAAACTTGTAGAAGAGTGGTTGTCCTATTTATCTGGAAGCCAGCAGAACCACATTGCCTTCAGTTTTGTAGAGGTTATCTCACACTGAAGGAACCAGAAGTATATTTTGTGTGTATTTTCTTCAGTTTTGTTCATCAGCGCCCCTGAAATCTTCATGTGAACTGCAGTTATTTCTTATAGCATATATCATATATCATTAACCTTCAATCCTTGCCTACTATCTTTGGGATACTTTCTGGCTTTGCAATGTATTATGCATTTTTTCCTATAAAGAACGTACCATGTCTTTTCCCTCCCTGCTGTGCTACTGAGTTGGGTATTTACTTGTCTTAGTGTCCAGTCTTATTGAAGAGAGTTTGTTTCTTTGGACTGCTCAAAGTCCTGCTGAACCTATTGTGCAGGTCCTTAACATGCTTGTAGATTAAGTGGAACTTAATCTGTTCATACATTGTCATAGTGCAGATCCCTGTTTCTTTTTCCTAGCTAAATTTTTATTTCATTGTAATATGCTGGCATCTTCGAATAACCTGACACCAAGTGATCCACCTCTTGATAAGATGGATTGATTTTATCTTTTTGTTTCAGAGAAATCACCTTCTAACTCAAACTGTTTGTAAGTCACCTTAAAAACCCCTAATACATATCCCCCCTGCCACAAGAACCCTAAATTCCTATTAATTCTTTTTAGCCACAGCTATTAGGTTTAACATCAGAGTTCATGATTACGTTTAGCTTCTGTGACCAAAAAACATGAGAAGGAAATTTTTCTACTTTAGAAAATTTGGAGGGAAATTAGAGCGTTTTATATGTGACTTTATAAATGTTTATGTTTGAATAGGTGTGATCTGTGTGGTAGTCATGCATATGTAGGTTTTCTGTGAAGTCATATTTACCATGTTGACATTCCAGGCAGAAAGGAGGAAAATTAACATTTTTTAACTGGAAGATGTAGTTATATATATAAAAAATAAAACCATACAATATCCTATTTTTGTTCTATTATTGTTAGTAGTAGTATCATTATTACTCTAGTCCAAAACACTCAGTCTGAAGCACTCAGGCACTTCTTGCCGGCAAGAGTTATATTGATTGCATTTGTTTCCAGGTTAGATCCATGTGCTAGAGTCCTACTTCAATCAGAAAAGTCATATTTTTCTTGAAAGCCTGTACTGATATTTTTCCCAAGTAAAAGTCCAATACTCAAGGGTTCTTTCTCTGCTTCCTCTCACCCTGAAATCCACACACGATACGTGATTTTTTTAAAACATCTGATTTCTATTGAACAAAAAAGGAAATCCAACACACCGCTGATTTTATTTCTCCTTTACACAATAAGATATATTTAGTTTTTTAATTTTCCTGTAAGTGGAACTCTTTCCTAACACCTAAAACTATATTTTACTGCTTCCTTTTGGTTTATCTACGCTTTACCTTTTATTTTGTGTTGTCTCTCTGCTCACAATAAAGTCCTACTTCCTCTTTCATTTTTGTAATCCCAAATGATGTGCATATCAATGAAAGTATATTTCAGTTTTCTTCTATATCTAAGGGCAATGACAAGTATCAGTATTTAGTATTGCACAATTTCTCTTATCCAGATACAGTATTTCTTGAAAGTAAGTTTCACTCAGTGCTTCTAAGCCTCTAAATGTGAGTAAAGTGTTTGTTTTGTTGGAATGAAAATAGGGATAATTATGTTTGCTTGTAATGCTCATATATGGTGAGATCTCTCTGTCTTTACTAATCCCAGAAATTGTAATCTGTCCTTTGCAATTACTCATGATTTACTTTTTGTCCATGCAATGAGGAAATATTTTTTCTTATAATTCATGCATTTGTTTTGTATACATATGTTTATATCTCTGTACTGAAACTCCTACAGTACAACATTTTAAAGTACACAGTATAAATCTCAGCAGCAGGAAATCTTAGTAAAAAATCTGACTGTATAATCCATCTGGTCTGACCAGTTCTCATTCATTAGGAGTCTCTTATGATCAACATCTGGTAGGATTAGACTGCCCTGAACAACAAGGATTTAGCTTGCAGTACTTACATGCAGCTTTAGTAAACCAAAAGGTCATCGGAAATATCTGTTAAAAGCAAAGTAGTATGATTAATCTAAAAATTGTTAAATTTATTTTGTAACTGGCAGAGCTAGGATTAAATGAGCTAACTGTGCGTTTAAACGTATAATCTGAAACATAGTTTGAACCGTCGATCAGTGGAGACCCCTGAATCCAAACTATCAATCACAATTAGATTGACAATTCATCAGGAATATCACCTTTCTTTACTATTTTCCTGGGTAAAAAGGGATAAAATTGGCTTGATAAAAATGAAATGTTGTGGTCAAATGGATGCTAGCTATTTACTATTGGCAAGCAAGTGCTCGAACTAATAATCTCACTGAAGTGAGCAACATCTGTTCACCTAAACCAAAATCACTATGTGTGCAACTTTTGTATCCTTGTGAGGTAGGGGATCATTTGTATATTGTACGCAGAGAATCATCATACGCAGATCATATAGGAAGTAAAAAACATGCCAACAACCGAAAGTCAGTGTCAGGGCCCTGAGAGCACCAAAAGCCCTTTCTGACCCTGACCGGCCCCCGAGGCTTCCACCCTTCCTCCTGTCCATGACCCAGGACCCCGTTTCAGCTCAGCCCAGCACCATCAGTCCCTGCCCCAGCAATGCTGTGGGAGTGCTGGTCTCTCTCTCTCTGTCATGGCTGTGCCTGGCATGGACCCTGTTGGTTTGGACCCATTTCTTGGCTTGTCCTCAGACCTGTCTTGTTGGTACGGATCTGCCCAGCAATCATGGGATTGTGTCTGACCCTGGTTATTCTCACCAGACCCGATCCTGTCCCTGACTTGTGAATGGGCTTCCCAGCTTTACCGTGGACCTGCCATATCGCTGCGAACTTGCCTGGAGGTCTAGCCTCATGGCTGAAACTGGCTGTTTTCCCTGAGCCTGTCCGGCTCCCCTCACTGGGGTGCTGGCTGGTGAGGTCCCTGGTCCGGGGGCTGTGTTATTGCACTTGCGTCCCTGTTCCTTAGGGAGCAGCCAGCACATGCTGCTCCCCAACATTCGCTTCCTTTCCTTAAACCTAAATCCATCCTTCCTGATACAGACCACAAGAGTGTTGTAATTAGGTCCCGTCTAGACTAATTTTTTTTTTTTTTTTACAGCCCATTTAGTCATTCTGTCTACTCTCTCAATTTGCTGGAGATTAAAGAAATTCACCTCTTCCTTGGCAATGCAAGTTCTTGGCTCCTCAAAACCCCTGTATTTCTTCCTTCACAGGTGCAGGGTCAGGGACTTTGTTGTTTGCCTCTCAAACATCACTGAATTTGATACAACAGCTATGAGGTAGGCAAGTATTGCTGCCATCCACATCACAGAAAAAAGATACATCCAGACTTGGTAGCAAACTTTAAAATCTTATTTAGGTCATATGAGCTCTATCACAGAGCAGCTCTGGCAGAATGAGGGGTAAAAGAGAGTTCTCTTGTGTCCTGTCCATTGCTTAAGCACAAGGGCCATCCTTTTCTTCCTGCAAATGCGTCCCTTACACATGATATAAACATTTCATTTTCTGGAGCTTGCTGCTGGGTAAACATATTTGCAACCCAGTAATTTTTGAAGTTGACCACACGTAACTCTATTAAGTTGTAGTATGGTGTAATACTGATTTCATCCAGCTCTGTACACAGAGCAGTGTAAAAGTGCTCTTCTTTTTCTGTGGGTGAAGGATGAGGGTCTCTAAGCAGTGGTTTGTGAAACCTTCCAGCTTTATTGATGATCAGGTCTGGTAATCCCTGTTTTGGGAAAATTAAATGTTGGTGTCTTTAAAGTGTGTACAATTTATATAAACAGACATAGAGCTACAACCTTCATTAAATTGTAACAAGGGACTAAAACCGCATGGAATTAAACTCCTTCTGTATTGTAAGTCAGTGCAAGATTTACTTAGGAACTGCAGGTCCCCACCAGAGCTTAATGCCATTTTGTTACAACTTTCTACAGCAGTTTCCTCCAGTTGAAATTATCCTATTCTACACAATAAAGAAGCAGAACTATAGTATTTTACAATTTTCTTTACTCAGAGTTTGTGGAATGAAATTGCTGAGCTCTGAAACTGCTTGTACTGCTGGTAATATGCTTTCCAGGACTGCAAGCATGTGCTAAAACAAAACGTGCAGAATTTTGTATTCTGAGTTTCACAAATTTAATCCAAAATTGCAACATTTGCTACAGGAGTTGTCAGCTCTAGAACTGGAGGTGAGGCTTTGCAAATTCTGATGTTGGACCCAAATCCAAATCAGAAGATTTTGTAGTTAAAATGATTTGAAAGTGAAGAACTGCTGTAGGAAGAAAAACACGAATTTCAATTCTGTGATGTATTTAGAATATTTAGAAAGAAAGAAAGGAACCTGAGGATGGTGACAAAAAAATATGGAAATAGGAATCAAAGGCTGGAAAATGTAGTGGAAATACCCCCCAGACCAGGCACAAGATGAGATTTGTCAGACTAGTGGTCATAGCATTGAAAGGGGAAAAAAACCATTGTGTTCTATAAAAATAATGTAAACCTTGTAAATTCTTATAAAGCTCCTAATATCTTGTTGTGATAATGGGAAAGAAACACCTTTCTTTTGGCAAAATCTCCACAACAGATGCATCTGAAAAGCATCCAATATCTGATTGTGGCAGTGAAGAGAAAATGTTTCCAACTTCTCTGGCACCAAATCTAGTAAGTTATGTCTTTTGGGAGGTTAATCAGTAGTTCAAAGAAAAGTCTAAGAGCTCTGCAAGCCACAGAGTAGTGGAATTCTAGCATATGGGGCAGGGGGGTGTCAAAGAAATTTCTTGGTGGCTGAATTTAAATAGTGTTGCTCAGGAAAAAAATAATATGCAATTGCATACCTTAATTGCAAAGTTCATGAACAAGTTCTGGAGGGAAGGAATCACAGCAAGTCAGTAGACAGTCTGAAGTCTAATCAAATGTCAGCCTTGTGCCCTCCACTGAAGCCCATCTGAAAGTGTTAGTCTATTTTAATAATATTTAATGTGTATTTTTAATAATTTTTCTCATGTTAATAATGGTCTAATTTGACTAAACTGTATCTGGTGAATCAGCTGTTTTCTACTCAGATCAGCTGAGTAATGTTAATCTAGTCTCTCTGAGATTAAAAGAATGACTAGAAAGGGCTCCAGAAAAAAACCAAGAAAACTTCAGAAAAGCAAACCTGCAACTAAAAAATTTCTTGTTTTATATAAGAAGGTAGGACAGTATGGGGTAGAAGCATATGACAAGTTGTATGCCTTTGGAATGTACAGTTCTGTTAGTTAAGGAAAATTTTACTTTTTCTAAGTAACGTTTGATAGTTTTAGTGAACTTTAGACTAGGTAGAAGGATTTTGGACATTAGCTAAACTATGATCAAGAGAAGTCTATTTTCTTTTATTATGACTGATGGTTTATTTCAGAAAAGCAATTTTTCTTTGTATCAAGAAAGACCTGTATCATAAGGAGCAGTTAATGGGATTGCTGGAGCTAAAATATCAATCATATCAAATTTATTTTACTAGTATACTAGCAGAAAAAGGAGTCACTATGATCATTTTTCGTCAGTGAATACATTTTCACAGAATGTGCTTAAAAACTGGTTATAACATCACAAAAGGATGAAGGATATAACTCAAATCTTGGTGGACTAACCATTCTGACTGTTGCTTCTGTAAAATAAAATAATTTTGAACAAAAAAATTGCCTATAAGTCCACTTGTTTTAATCATTGTAAAAGGTTATAATGTAAAAATATGTCTTAGTAATTTTAAAGCATGGTTAAAAGGGATAAGATGAAGCAGAGGCCATGAAAGAAGTAATTAAGGTGCCAGTGTAGTAATGATCTTCAGGAAATACTTCACTGGTCAACCAAGAAACTTGGCAAAACCAACTTAAAGGGAACAGCAAAAAGGTGGAATGCTGTTTGAGGATCAATTAATGCAATTTCTACATTGCAGAAACCAGATTATCCTTCTTTATCATGAAGAAATTTGCAAAAGCACAAAGATAGTTTTAACGTTCTTTTTTACAAAAAACTGTGTTGCCGTCTAACAGTTAAGCAGCATACTGAAAAAATAAATTAGTTGCATGGTAAACATAAAAGCATGAAATACACCCAGCAGAACAACTAACATGCATAGACTGGGAGGATACTCACAAACATATATTAAAGAAAGGCTGAAGGATTACTGAAGAGATGAGTTTGTCTTGAAAGCAAAGCTGCCAGCAGAACTCAGAAGTCTCACCTGTGACGTTTCAAGTCTCAGTGCATCCCCTTGCTTTTACTGTATACTTAGGCATGAGTGTGACAGACTTTCAGGCCAGGAAATTCAGCAATATCTGGGTCTTATTTTTGCATGGATAAAATGTTTTCTCATTATACAAACTTTATGGTTATTTCAATTCAAATGAAGAAGTTCCTGCTTCTAAAGGACAGATACCACTTCCTCTTCTTTAGTTGACCATCACTGTATATCAAATATTGTCAGATTGTTTTGAATGGACTGTGCTTCTCTCAAGGAGGTCAAGGAAAAGGAGAGTTAGGAGGGAGATTTAAAATTTGTAATTCCAACAACCCATAGAGAGGGTCATTAGAATGTATCTGCATATGATTTAAACACTTCTAAATTTTCCTGTTTAATATTACATATATTTCTCTTCCATGTATGGTATTTTCTCTCTTTGCATTTGAGATACCTGTTTTACACTGTGATTTGTTTCTCCTATTTCTGATATAACAAACAAATAAAAAAGGCAATCAGTGCAAAGAATGTGATCATATTTTTCTTAAATTAAAATTGGAGTGCCGCTCTCTTCATTTCAGTCTGTAACCGTGTTATCTCCACCTAAAATTATTTTTGCTCATCTATTAGGAATAGTAATGTGAAACTCTGCTTTTGCAGTCATGTGGCTGGAGGAAAAGCAGCAGTGATTAAGACAGAAAACCTTGAAGTAGTTATACGGAAAAAAGCCCTAAATCTGTAAACCAGATTGCTTTGTATGTTATCTGGTTTCTTTGTGCTATTAGGCAGCTCAAAGAGGACAGGGTCTTGCCACTATAAAAAAACAGGTGAGAAAATCTGTTGATACATGGTTGCTTGTGTCACCTTTAAGCAAACCGTACCACTCGCTGCCCCATGCAGCAAGATGCATGCTCTGAGAAAGGGGGAGAGCACAGAGCAGTTCATTAAGCTTTACCAATCCCTAAGTGACGTAAGCTAAGCTCTGCTGATTCATGCTAGGACCAGCTGGCAGTGGTTTCAAATCAGCACTCGGCACTGACAATATGTAAGAGTTTCCTTGATGAGTCTTTTCCCTTTATACAGTCTCAAACATCGCTTTGGCTACAAGAAAGCTTTTGGTCTTAACACCACTGGAAATACACAAGAATTGTCCATCCCCATGGTGCAAAGTGGGAGTCCACTGTGAACTTTTTGTCACACACAGCAAAGCTCTTTACATAGTACACCGCGTTGATAGTAGATTATGGTGGTAAAAGAATAGTGTCTTGATCAGATTTTAGGCAAAATGGAAAAAAACCCCGTGGGTGCGTATATCATCATCGAGATCATTGCTTGTCGTCATAGTGCTAAATATAGTCCATCTGCTTCCTCCTCACTGAGTCTCAGTTCACTAGTTTGCCTTTTTCTCATCTTCTGGCAGGTGAGGAATGATCTGACTCGTGTCCTGTATGGTGAAGACATCGAAATTTCAGATACTGAGAGTTTCTCCAACGATCCTTGCACAAGTGTGAAGAAACTTAAGGTATGTGCCGCTGTTTGAGGAAAGAGAAAGCGATGATTATGTCACAGCATTTGATTTATTTTTTTTCCCACAAAGAAGGCTAATAAAACAAAATTTGCATAAGAATGGTATACTACTACATTCCGTTGCGTAGTAAGGTTAACAAATGGCATTTTGAGGGCCTAGTCCTGCTTAAGTCAATGAATGTCCATGCATATAGTAAATATTTTTATAGTTCCTGATAAGGACACAAAGTAAAGCAAGTCATTGCTGACTTAATGTTTGTACCTAAAGCCCCAGTCTTAGTGATATATATGTGAAAGCTCTTGAGGTTTGGAACCAGAACCCTTTTTAGGTAAATTATCATGTAGCAAAAGCATTGAGCATCTTTCCATTAGCTTCATTACACATTTTAGATTTAATACTTTGCTTGTAATCATCTGCATTATTTCATATGAATCACAGGAGGAAAAAAAAGGAAAAAATCAATTTGATAGCAGAATAATTTACCATCCTTCTCTTATTATAATGATTTATTAGGTTCCTGGCATCTCATAAAATTAAAACTATATTTTAGCATTACCATGCAGTGCAACTAACAATAAACTAGACATAGGAGATATGAATCTTAAACTGCATATGAACACAAAAAAAATGATCGAACAGCAAAAGCAAACACTTTTAAATAGTGAGGATCAAATCGTTGCTGGCATCAAATACATATGACACACAATCAAAGCCACAATCCTGCAAATACTTAAATATGTGTAAAACAGGTTTAAAAAAACCCTAATAAACTGAATGGTATTAAAAAACTAAAATTAAAGCAAGGATATCGACCTGTATATGACTAGGCCACTACTGAAGCTAACTGGAAAAGGTCTGAAGCATGGTAAACTAAGTGTGCTTCATTATTCCCTTAGAGATGCAAGCCTGAATGTTTCAAGTATAAATAGGTAAAGATTACATTTATAGGAAACCATTTGTGTCTGTCCAGTCTAAGCCAGTTTGCATTTCCTATCTGGGGTTGAAAAAACTTCAGTATGTGTTATCAGTAAAGTCCAGATTTTTGACAAGGTCTTTAACCCCTGGCATCAGAAAACTAACCGTTCTGAAGGCAGAGCTATTTAAACCAATGGATGATGTAATAACATGAAAAAAATGCATATAAGCATGTATATTTAGGCTGAAGGTTAGAAGAAGCAGTGAGATTCTAGCCTTCCTCTATGTCAACAACACGCTGTTTGTTTTATAGGGAAGACCAGAAGACTCTATCAAGCAACGTATTAAAGTTAACTCTTGATTTCTTCTTCAAAACAAATTACAACAATAAATAAGCAATTATCTAGGCAATCACTTATTCTTGACAGGAATATAGGGTTACTTGTCCTTAGGTACATATGTCAGGCACAACTTAGCTATTCCATTCTGAAAATGTTCATTCCTTTCTTCAAGATGTAAACCTAATATAGGTAAACTGGTGTCTGCTTACTGGACTTGTGATTAAAATAGACATAAAATACCTTTCCTTTTCATAAACACAGTTTAAATTAATGAAATTAATGATTATGCAATACCAAATAGAAATATCTGGTATGATTTACAGAAATATATGTTCTATATTTTTCCCAGCAACGCCTTAACTTTTACTACATTGACTCCAGCCTCTTTGAATCACAGTTGGAAAGTAAATTTAGGCTTAAGGATATCTTTAAAACTCATTTTTGTGTTCAGAGAAAGGGATGTTTGAGGATATGCATTTGTACATCAACTTAAATGTTTAAAAATTCTAAGCATGCACAGGCAAATTGTATGAACAATAACACTTCTGCTTCCAACTTTCTTGTATCTTGCACGTAGGACAAAAAAATTGCAATATATGAATTCCAATTCAATGAAACCATTTCCATCTGATTTCCCAAGTACAGTAGGTGTTTTGGATACTGACCGAATACAATCTCTCATTCTAACAGTCAAGTTAATTAAATTTTAAAATTTTGGGCCGGAAACAGGTTTGGACGCGGCCTCAATCTAAGTGAGTGACATGCACGTTAACACAGACATCTAGCAAGTTTTGCCAGGTGTTATGATGGTGGGAGCTGACATCCTCTAGTTCACCTTCACCATCAGTGATTCCGTGGCTAAGGTTAGCGGCTCATCTATGGTTCTTCACGTGGGCATTCAGGCATTTAGAAGGCAGAACATGTGGATACCTCTGTTGACAAAGTTACCCAGCTTTGAGTAGATTTATTGATAACATCTTGACTGTCAGATACATGGTAGAGAATATGACAGAGTATCTGAGCTGTTCAATTTAGATATTTCATAAAGAGCCTGCCAAGACATTGACTTTTCCTGGCAGCTGAGATATTGTAGCAATCCTTCTCTGGAAAGCAGTGTGATACAACGTTGTGGTGTTATTCATTAGAAATGAGACAGATTAAAATCTGATCACAGAAGGGAAGCTCTGCAGGCAGAAAAAAAATAGCTGCCTATTCCAGTATAATGTGCATCACTCAGACTCTGAAAAGGCTAAAGAGTGCCTCATATCCGAGGCTATTAGAAATGGCAGTGGAGGAGACAAGTTGTTCTTCATCCCTCAGTGGAGCATCTTAGATGTCTTGATCCTCACTGTCTTCAGGGTGTATACTACTCAGCTGCCAGTAGTATCAAAGACACTTTGTATTTACTGGATGAATAATATCCTCACCTATAAGAAAGAAAGAAGGGAGCAAGAGAGTCATTAATTTTTGAGGCTGTGCTATAGTCTTCATTTATAAAACATGTTTTTATGGAGACTCCACCACGACTGTGGGTAAATGAAATGTATCTTCTTCATTTTCTTGTTTGAATTTTGGTCCATATGGGAACATATGTATTGCTTACTGAGGGGCAAAGTTTAAACACTGATATTGCTACTCTAATCTCTGAGAAGAGTAAATATGACAGCTCACCATCTGGCAAATGGTCTAAACATTGGTCTTTTTATGTAAGTGCAGTTTTGGGAGTTGCCTTCCCCCTGGAATGTTTTTAATCATCTCATAGATCGCCTGCCTAGTTCCATGAATTAAAAACTCTTCTGTCAAATATGCTTTAGCTCCATGCAAGCAATTTACAATTCTGTGAGAAAGAAAGAGTACTCGACACTTGCTGGGATCCAGTGGGTGACTGCTTTGATCCCTACAAGAGAGTTACGCTATCTTGCATCAGTCCCATGAGGGTTGATGTAAAGGAGTAGTATACCCTTGCCAGGAAATCATGCTGGTTGATAGTCAGTTAACAGTGTGACTAAAGAGGGAAAAAAATTATGCCCCAGTAAGTGTCTGATGTATCTCTTTGCATGAGACTATAATGTGGACATACACGCTGACCCGTGAGCACTGAAATGAACCCAGCTTTGATAAACTTCAGTGCAGACTTCAGTATCCATCCAGATAAAATCTCTGCAAGGGATTTGAGCTACGTCCAGTTGCATGAATTTGAAGCTTCAGTGTCTTTTATGAAGGAACAGAACCAGCAGACCCAAGCCTGGCATCAAATGGATCTAGGCTTATTTACCATCTTGAATGCAATTCTTCAGGAACAAATTTGGGAAAAATTTGGAGGGGGCTGCAAAAAACAGAGTTGGAGAGAAAGAGGCTTACTGAGGAGCGCGTCATTGCACAGAGGCAAAATGTTATGCATGAAAGAGGAAAAGCTATTGTACAGACTTTCCTAAATTAGTTCCTTCTACATGTGTTCTAATGTACAATTCTTTGGTTACATGACTGCATACTAAATTTTCTACTCTTTTTAACTGCAAGCCATAAAACCAAAGCACTGCATCTCACAGCATTGTATTGATATCTGCGTGGTTTTAAACAGGAGGAATCTGTTATGATTTCCCGTACATAACTAACCAACTAGAACTATATATTGTGTTCATCATGATGCAACTTTATGGAGCTGAACAAAGAAAGAGATATTCAGCCATATATTCACTGTCAGCTTGACCCTGAGATCCCATACTCTCCACTTAACCCAGCAACATCTCCGTCTCATTCTGGATCTTCATCCCAGCCTGAAGCTCCTTGCTTACCCAATGCTATGTTCTGCTTCTGATTTCTCATCTCCCTCTGACTACCTTTGTCTAGATTATTGTTCCATTTTCTTCTGGGCTTACTTTCTGAGATTGCAGTTGTCCTAACAGTAATTATTTGTCAAGCTTCCTATTTGCCATACTCTTGAAAAGTCCTAATTCTCTCTTCCAAGCTCCTTATTCAATACTGGTCTCAAGCTTACTGCTACCTCCCCAGCTGTTCTCTCCATCTTTGCCTAAAAAGTGTAAGTACTCATTACCCGCATTCCTTATTGGGTCTGTCTCTCCTTCCCATGTGCCCTTTTTTCTCTCACTGGATCCTACCTCCAGTCAGTTTATTTACTGACTCTCAACATTATCTTCTTGGATCCATCTCTGGCCAGTACTGAGCATATGCAGATTGTGATTTGTCCCACCCCTCAAAGGGTTAACACCTGGACAATTGTGGGGGAGAACTGGGGATTCATATTTCTGTCAGAAAAACAGACAGAAAAACTCTTTTTCTTAGTATATTGCACATAAAAAGATACTGAAAAGAACATTATTAAGGTTATAACTTTTAAGTCTTTGGGAAAAAATCAGAATTCAACTTTCTTTCACTGTAGTCTTCAATGGCATAATACTTTAAATGGAGGACTCATGACTTATTCTTTAATAGGTGGTAATAGAACATTTCTTTTGATCTTCTTTAGTCAGTTTGTTGTTGGATACCATCCAAATCTTTTAGTTAACACAGACATGTTAATATCCTCCTTACTGTACTGAGTGCTTCAAAAACAGTAATTGATGTGTTAACATGGAAACTCATTAACTTAGGCAAAGGAACATTTGGGTATTGCATCTTGGCTCGATCGCACATTCCAAGGATGACAGAACATCAGGGATTGTCAAGTTCTAGAGCCATAGCTGATCTTTGAACTTGGGCTGTGAATCTTTCTAGTTGAGCATCAGGGATTCTCGAGAACTTGTTTTGGATGTAGTTCTCACACTGTGGCGGTTTGACCTTGGCTGGATGCCAAGTGCCCACCAAAGCTACTCTATCACTCCCTTTCTCAACTGGACAGGGGAGAGAAAATATAACAAACAGCTCGTGGGTCAAGATAAGGACAGGGGGATCACTCAGCAATTACCGTCACAGGCAAAACAGACTCGTCTTGGGGAAAAATATCTGTTTAATTTATTACCAATCAAAACTGTGTAGGGCAATGAGAAATAAAACCAAATCTTAAAACATCTTCCCCCCACCCCTCCCTTCTTCCCAGGCTCCACTTCACTCCCAATTTTCTTGTACCTCCTCCCTCCAAGTAGCGCAGGGGGATGGGGAATGGGGGTTGCGGTCAGTTCATCACACACTGTCTCTGCTGCTCATTCCTCCTCAGGGGGAGGACTCCTCACACTCTTCCCCTGCTTCAGCGTGGGGTCCCTCCCACAGGAGACAGTCCTCCATGAACTGCTCCAGCATGGGTCCTTCCCATGGGCTGCAGTTCTTCATGAACTGCTCCAGTGTGGATCCCTTCCACGGGGTGCAGTCCTTCAGGAGCAGAGTGCTCCAGCATGGGTCCCCCATGGGGTCACAAGTACTGCCAGCAAACCTGCTCCAGCGTGGGCTCCTCTCTCTCCATCGGTCCACAGGTCCTGCCAGGAGCCTGCTCCAGTGCGGGCTTCCCAACGGGGTCACAGCCTCCTTTGGGCATCCACCTGCTCCACCGTGGACCTCCATGGGCTCCAGGGGGACAGCCTGCCTCACCATGGTCTTCACCATGGGCTGCAGGGGAATCTCTGCTCTGGTGCCTGGAGCACCTCCTCCCCCTCCTTCTTCACTGACCTTGGTGTCTGCAGAGTCGTTCCTCTCACATATTCTCACTCCTCACTCCAGCTGCAGTTTGTGTCCCGGAGTTGGTTTTTTTTTCCCCCCTTCTTAAATATGTTATCACAGAGGCGCTACCACCGTCGCTGATGGGCTCGGCCTTGGACAGCGGCGGGTCCGTCTTGGAGCCGGCTGGCATTGGCTCTGTCGGACATAGGGGAAGCTTCTAGCAGCTTCTCACAGAAGCTGCCCCTGTAGTTCCCCCCCCCTGCTGCCAAAACCTTGCCATGAAAACCCCATACACACACTTTGCAGTTTTCCTGCTCTGTCATTGGAAGGTCAGCTCATGCTGGAAGTAGAGATTCCTGCCTGACAGAAAATCCATCTTCCTTGAAATCCTTAGTCAGATTTTGAGATGGTCAGATATTCAGAACTGGGATCTGCTGACAGCTGGACAAATCAGCAAATACACCCATTTGCTTGGGTGCCTGAACAAGAGCAAAGTATGTTTGAAAATAGGATTGACTGCCAATATTAGAATGGGTACTCTGCTATGCCTTGTGTGAAAAACATTTTTAAGATGAGTTTCCTGAGTACCTGTTTCCTTGCACGCCTGTAGACAAAAAGAATGGTAGAGCCACATATTCATGTGTCTGAATGTGCAATATTTAGGTCTGAGAGCTATTGCCAAACTAATTGCACAATGATATTAGTATAAGACAATCCTTGCAGTAAGGTTATTGAAATGGAATAGGATATTTCTGGGGGAAAAAATGGGATGATCTACACAGTTCTTGTAGTGCTTTACAGTAAAAAAATAGTCACTGTGGGAAAAGTACTCTGGTTTATGGGATAATCAGGTAGAATTAATGTCTTAAGGCATGGTACCGCACACCACAGGCACTACACCTTCAGTTTGAAGGTCACTGCATAGCCAGTGGGCAGCGTTCTGTATGTGCGCTGCAGAGTTACTCTCTACACCCTGCCTACAGTCTCTGGTGCTCTAAAACTATGAGGCTGCACATGTTCTGTGTATTTAAAATTGTTTCTCATCATGTTATAAAATGAAAAGGAATTTATTCAATTTTAAGTTTAATAATTGAGTGGTGTTTCATTTATTTTTTAACCAAACTGCTCTTTTTTCAAATATTAAATCTGTATTTTTATGTTCAGAGAGGTCAAGCGATTCAGTCAGAGTTCCAAGAGTGACCAAAATTATTTTTAAAATGTGAAAAATAGAAATAATGGATGAGAGGATTTTTTCTTTACAAAAACTGTAATACTCTTGCTGTAATTTGTGTAATTTGTTTGTTTAGTTTCATGTGACCTTGTTAGATTTGTTTAAAAAGAATCTAATCCACTTCAATAAGATTTACATTACTTTATCAATCTGTGGCTAAACATAAAAATAAAGAGAATCAGGCTTACTGAAAATGCACAGGTTCAGAAAGAGCAAAGCACATTACGTTCTTTCTGACTTTAATCATGCTAAGAGTGTTACTAATTTCATGCATTTAATTGCAGAAGCATTCTAATATCTTTCTGCACTGTCCATCATAATATTTTCTGCTGAAAAGGTAATAAACATTAAAATTATCTAAACTGAAAATCTTTGATAAATTGATTTAATTAAAACTGAAATGTTTTTTGCCACTGAAGTTCACACTGAATCATGTTTCTTTTTTCCTTGGAGAAGGAAAGAGCTATTAGTAATTCTAACCAAGTGTTTTATAAAAGAAATGAAAAATCAGATTTACTCAGGCTTTTGCTGAGAACTCAGCTTTTGTGTGAAATAAAAGGTAATATTAAGTCATAAAAAGCTATCTGTTCTGTGTTTTATACTTGTTAGCAGCAATTTTTTACATGAGAAAAAAGCTAGCCCAGTTCCTGAAGAAATATTTTCCTGCATATGCTCCTGAATTTAGGAATATTTTCTTAACATGTTTCTAAGTATGAAAGTAAAATGATCTCTTTTGACTTCAGTCATAGATTCTTAAAAGTGTGATGATTTTTTTTAATGTGTGGAGGTGGGAGGGAGGAGGAGAGGAGGGATTGACAATGTGTTATAGTGACTGTAGAGAAGATGTTGTATGAGTAAAACCTTTAAAAATTACTCAAGCGGGCACAATATCAAGGCATTTTATCCCACAAATCTCCAGTCTCTCAACTTTACAGCATCAGTTCATGTAAGCAGTGAGAAGCATATATTTCCAGCTGGTTTTAATATGCAAAATTTTAAAAGAAATATTGCAAGGGATCAAAAGAATATTCAATACTTTAGTGTTATTGAAGAGTAACATTTGACAAGATAAACATTATGGTTTTATTCTCATTAGTACTATTGCTTAATCATTTTTCTTCAAGCACCTCAGCTGCTTTCTTTTGCAGTATTTTGAGTTCTTGAACTTCTAGAAAATGGAATAGTTCTGAATTAATTTTGCTGTCTGCAACCGTAATCTGTCTAACTCTCTACACAATTTGAATGACCAACTGAAATGGTTTCTGGAGGCTGTGACTGTATTTAACTGCCACGTATTTTATTCTATCTGCAGGGTAATGACGTTCGGATAATCCTTGGCCAGTTTGATGAGGAAATGGCTGTGAAAGTTTTCTGCTGTGTAAGTAAATATATTTAATTGCATATCAGAATAAAGAATGCCTTACATTTGAATAAAAAATACATTTGAGCATAAACATTTCTTCAAGGTGTTCAGCTCTGTCAAGGTTTATATCATCAAGAGAGGTTACACATGCTTAGCTCCATTTCTGTTTCAATAAAATATTTTGTAGTTGACTTCAGTGGAATTTAGGTGTGGACTGCATGGTTAACTTCTTATTGCTTTCCTGTAGCGGAATTAAATGCCAATTGAGCCTGAGCATTTCTCTTCATGTCAGATCCAGGGAAATGCTTGTTTATGTAGCAGCAGATACAGAAAACTGCAAGGTTTGAATCTTGTCCAAGAGTTGTGTTCTGGTGGTAATGTCTGCATGTATGTGTTTTTGCATGTTTTGCTTTGAAAGAATAAGAAATTCAAGCAGTTCCTATACATGTTAACTAAGCAACCTTAATAACTTCTGCTACTCAAAATGTTGCTAAATGTACGGTTGTCATTCACTTTTGACTGCTGTACATTTTACATGTCTTACATGAAAGCAAATTTTAGTTTGTAAAAAATAAAGTTTTTTGAATTAAATGTAGTAAGACCAGCATACAAAAAATTCCTTATCGTCACCATTTGTTTGTGTGTGTGAATGTGCTGTAAACATGCACAGTGTGCTTGTCATTGAAGGTAGCAGGATTAAAATGTGATCATTATTTGTACCTGCTCAAAAAAAGAAATCCCAAACAGACAGATTTTAGTGGCCTAAATTTTATATTGGTATTGAATTCTTAGTGTAAATAACCGGATTAATCCTGTATGAGCCAAGAACACAATAAATATAATGGAAAAGCAATAATGATGGCATCTAAATTTCAAAGGGTGTTTTTTAGTGTTCGCTTAGAGAGACAAATTTACCTATCCAAGTAAAGAAAGGAAAGGCAGAAGTTCAAAATCTGAGTGCTACATATGCCTCAGCCACATGTTGGCTCTTACTCAGCAGCTGTCCCAGTTGCTGGCAAAATTTGGAAAGGAGATTGTAGATTATATTTGGAAGGAACAAAATCTGTTTGCATCCAAAAGGAAATGGAAAGCATTATTTTCTTTTTCATTCTTCTCATCCCTGATCAGTCTTTGTATATAGATCTTTCTGTTCTGGCATTTAAACTGGATTGACAGAGATAATCTCCCATTTTTCCATTCCTGGAAGAAAGAATGGTCCTTCTGTGGCCCAGCTGCTCCTCAGATCTCTTGCGGTTGGGCTGCATTTCCCCAGCTGAGGGGTCCCAGTCAGAACTGTCTTCCAACCCAAACTTAGACAAGACATTATGCCACTCGCTTATGCCACTGCCCTTACTACCTGGTTGCCTTCCTCTACAATTCTTTCCCAAGTCCATGTGCTTGTGAGGCCACTGAAGAAATCCTAGAAGTCCTTGGAGGGACAGGGTGTCCTCTTGTCTGCACTGCTCTAGTCTGAAGGATTTCAGGTGGAGGATGCCTTTTTCACACGAACGCCCAGTGCAGCTTTTTGCGGCAACGGGTTGGTACGAACATGGGAATCATGCGTAACTCAGAGCAGTTTAAAGAGTCGTGGCTGCTTCTGAAGTACCTTAGTGTCAAAAATAATAAGGTGGATTTTTCTGAAGCCTGGAGAAATCTGAAAGATCATGTATTTAGGCTTGTATAAATGTATTTTTATGAGACTTTCAGCAGGAGACTGAATGCAGGAGAGGGCAGTTCAAAGTAGGTCATTTATATATTAATGCACTGCAATATGTCAGTAAGCTTGTTATTAGTCATAAAATATATTGTTGACTCATGCACTCCTACAGCTATGTGTCTAAGAGCACAATAATTTAGACATGTCAAGTTTTTTAACCCCCTTCCCCAGGTGTATCTTCAGATAGGTTTCACTTGTGATTCTCTGTTATATTTTGCAGGGTGGCTGTTGTCAGCCATAGAGAGGCTTTGGGTTTGTTAAAAGAAGGTGCTATTGTACTAACGTAAGATTTTTTCTTTTTTTTCTGATTGTGGTTATAACCTAATATTATTTGATAATGATTTATGTAGGTGGGAAAATCTTTGAAGTCTGGCTCAGTTTTCTGTCTGGATTCAACAATCATACGCTGTGAGGTTTCTTCAGGACAGCCATCGGAGTTTATATGCTCATTTTCATTTTGCCTGGCTATTTCCTCACCCTCCACTCCGAACACACACACACACACACACACA
>VYZW01008020.1:5905-33075 GCA_013401315.1 Balaeniceps rex
CTTTCCATCATTATAATCCTATGTACAATTCCTCTTTTGGATTGGAGCATCTCATCTTTTGAGCTCAGAAATTGCTCTTTTTTTTAATCCAAGAGTTCAAAGAAATGCCCCAATGAGAAGAAAAAGATGAAGAAGAAGTGCTGTACCTTGATCGGAACAGTCATGGGGACAAATTCAAGGTGCGGAACAACTCATTAGGCGGCAGACCTGCAAAAGGGAGTTTGAATGAGTCAGCAGATTTATCCTACTGCAAAAAAGAAATCCTCGTACAGGCTGTATGAATGGGGGTGTGCTATATAAGGTTTGGGAAGTAAGACTTCTCCATATGAATAAAGCCTCATCGGGGATACTGTGTCCAGCTAAGGGCAGATAACTGTTCGAGAAATGTCTGTACCAATTGGCAAGAATCCAGAGGTGAACAACAAGAATTATTAGAGGTCCAGAAAACACAGCTTGTGAGAAAAGATTGAAAGAGCTGGGTTTGTTTAGTCTAGGGAAGGGAAGAATGTGGAGAGACATGATAATAGCCACTATGAACAGGACAAGACATGATGTGTTTGAATTGCCTCAACAGAATTAGGGTGGGCATTAGCAAAAAAAGCTTTCTAATGGCAAGATAGTGAAGTGCTGGATTAGCTTGCTTCAGGAAGCTGTGGAGTCTTTCACCGGAGATTTAAAGAGCAATTTAGACAAACATTTGCCAGGTGAGTTATGAGACTGAAGTTTGCTTATATGTAACCCTGCCTAGGGTAGGAGAATGGAATGGATGACCTCTTAAAGTCTATGGCAGCCTATTTTTTTACCTCAAGTGCACTAGAGAGTGAGTGATTTCTTTTTACCATTGTTTAAAGTCATACATGTTAATAATTTAATAATAATCATAATTTTTAATCTTTTAACGTATTTTTAAAGTGAATGGGGCCTGATCCTCTTTCATATAGCTTAATAGTAGGAATGTTGTAACTAATACTCTGAGGAGAAACAGAAGCAAGTGTAAAGGGAAATATAGTACCTTCTTAGTCCTTCCAGCAGGCATAGCTGGAAAAGAGAAACAAGCTACTGAAAAAAATTCAAACAATTGGCTCTGTCAAAGCATGAAACTTACAGGTTTTAAAAGGTCTTAAATTATTCTGTTTGGACTGATAATTTAGTTGAATTGAGAAGAAAAAGAGTAATTAATTTTTTGGAGGAGAGGGTTATTTTGCTATGTATGTGACATAGAGACAGATCAGCATGTGGGAGACAAGATTGTAATGAGCTATAAAACCCGTATCTGTATCAGGTCAGGGTCTTTTAGTATCTAACAGAATAACAAATGTCAGTTTTCCAGATGCACATTTTAAAGATGTGCTTCCCTGCAAAATCATGTCTGTCAGCTCAGAAATAGAACTATTATTTAGTGAAAAATATTCTGCCAGTAATGGATGTTCCTATCCTTTATTGTTGTTGAAAAGTTCATCCTGGTGCAAAAGAGTTATTTTTTAACTAGCTTTTAGTGCATTGGATAAAGTTTGTCTTATTTTACGTGCACAAATATAGGGTTCATGGATCTTGCAGTTCTGTTGTGAGCAATTACTAATTATTGTGGTTGTGGAGGTATTTCAGTAGGTCTGGAAACTGCTACTTCAGCAAAGGCTGTTTGTTTTGGTTGGCACTGATTTTGCTAGTATATAAATAATTTGAAGTGTATTAATGAGGTCAACAGGCTGATTTTGTAGCCCAGAGGCCACAGCAGTCGTCCAGGTGGCCAGAGGAGACAAAGCAGGGGTCTGAACCTTAGTCTCCTTCATGGCACAGTTGTGCTGTCTGTCCCTCAATATATATTGCAATGGTAGGGCTGGTCTTTCTTATTTCTCCTAAGAGGAGATTTTGTTCCAGTGCAATTTTTATTCCAATGTGCTTTTTCTTCCAAAAACAGCAGGACAAAACAAATGCTGAATGCTCTAAGATGTTAATAAAAATGGAAATTCTTGTCTTCCAGGCAGCTCTAGCTGGTGCCTGTTGCCAGTTTTAGGGAAGATGCTCATAGAACTTCAGGAAATTAACAGCAGGGAATAACCTTACATCGGAAAGATATCCAACTATATGGCATCTGTGTGTGTGTGTATGTAATTTGAAGAGCTCAGTGGCGTGCAGTTCACCAAAAGCCATTTTCCACACTGGAAACAATGAGGACCCAAAGTATTGGCTTGTGCTAACCGGTCTTGATGCTGTTATGTTGTCTTGGGCTTTTGGTCAAAGTTGAAAACAAATTTCATTGCCACTGTATTAAAAAAAAAAAAGTAAACTACCATATTGTTAACATTCTCCAGCAGGCTATCAGCTCCCTACATGGAACTGCAAAGTGACGTCTAAGTTGTGATTAATTTTTATAAATTAAGAGCAGGCCCATTATGCCAGGCCCATTATGCCAGGATCTGGGTGTTTGCAATGGCCAATTACTGTGGAAACTGCTTAAACAAATAAATGTTTAGATAAGGATCTGGGATAAACGCCTCCATTTTTTAAAAAATTCATGCAAAATATCATTAGACCAAGACATCCCAACCACTTCCTCTGTTAAATCTATATCCTTCCCTGGAATTCTTCACTGCAGATCTACAAAGGAATAAATTAAAAATCTGCTATTCTTCCACTTAACCTATAGCAAGCAGCCTTTAAAAACAGCTCTTCTCATCTGTTACATTCTAACCATATTTAGCTGTTTTTATCAGAGCTGTGTGGTAGGAAGTGATCTGTGGGAGTTTTGTAATACTGAAATATGAGGATATGCAAGCACAGCTTTGAATCCAGTATAATCCTGCACATGAACTTGTCCCGTTGAAATCAAATTCATAAAAGCATACCTGTACACACCCTTCCTGAATGCAATTCTAAATGCCTCTGTTACTCTAATCCTGCTTGCTGTGGCAAATCTTGCTTCTTCAGGGAAAATCACAGCATAACAAGAACCCAGTATCTTGCCATTCTGTGCTATTCCCTTCAATCTTTCCAAACAGTGTGAATGGAACAAATAAGGAAATGCATACATGGCACATAAATTAAAACAGTATGTTTTAATACTTATCAATGAATACAGAAATACACACAGGCATAATTTTACACAAACTGAAAGGGACTGAAGTATTAGACTGACTATTTCAGAATTAAAGTTTTAAAAGCAATACTTGCTTTACGTGGATTCCAATAAAATAAGAGACATGCTATTTGGTCTATTATCATGTGACATGGAAGCCCACATGCAACATGTTATCAGACTAAGTTACTAATTCTCTTTTCAGTGTTCAATACTTTTATTAGATCTATCCAGGTTTACTTTAATATTTTTACAAACACACACACAAATTTATTTTATCCCATTTACAGTTATAGCTTTTGTGCTTTTCTTGCTGTAATCACAGGCTTCCCAAGCAATGAGGTTCCCAGTTAATGTGCTATTTATCACATTAGCTATATTCATGTTTCTTATTTCTAGTTGCAAGGAAAAAAGCTTCTTACTATGGCAATATTGGTTCCAGAGCTCTTAACTTCATACATACAGCACGAAATGTTCCAATACGTCAAGAAGCCTCTAACTGTTGCTCAAATTCATTCTATTTATAGTGAAGTTAACACAATCCACTTTCCCAAAGGTTTATATCTTAAGCTTGATCCCTGGTGTGGATTTTCTTGTAGCTAACAAAGGCTGGACTCATGCTCCATCCTCCCCCTGAGTGAAGAATTAATAGGGTCTCTTTCTGCTATCCAACAGCTCATTTTTACAAAATGTTTCGGGACTTGGCATTTCTGAGATCTCTGGTCCTCTGAAAAATATGGTTGAGATTTACTCTTTGGTCTAAAAGATTTGTGTTTGGTGAGGAAGGAGAAAGGGCAGAAAGGAAAAGCACAAAGAGAGACATAGAGTCACAGACATGCAGGCCACAGAGGCACAATGATGTGTGGAGAACCCCAAAACCTGAGCAGAGCCAACGGCACACCCTGACCCAGCTACTCCCAGGGCTGTTGCAGGGGACAATCCACCCCATTGTCTAGATGTGAGACCCAGATGAGTCAATGGGAGATGGTCACCTTACAGACTGTGGGGATTAGAGGGGTATGGGACTCACCATGGGATGCTGGGAAGAGCATTTTTGGGATGGAGAGAAACTAAGGTCTGGGAAAAGGACACATCAAGGTGGTTTGGGATCTTCGGTAACTGGTGCAGGAAAACAGACAGAAAAGATTATGAAAGCAGCAGTCACATGTAAACAGGTTGTTGGTCAGTACACTTGTCTGGCCGTGCCCTGTTCCCGGTCACCACCTTCTGTCCCATCTTCTTAGTAAAGTCTTTGGCTATTTTCCTGAGTAAGGGACTCTCTATTCTGTGTGCACGTGTCTGTTGGAGGCCTAAGTGCCAGCCACTGGAGAGGACACCACAAGACACAATGTCCCATTTGTCTCTGGTCCTGGTAGCTGGAGAAAGTGGATAGTGTGCCTAATTTATGGGTGTGTATGTCAGGCCAAGTATTGGAGTGACCATAAGTCTGGACAGAATCCTGAAGAGACCAGAGGGTCTGAGAGACAGTTCCTGGGAAGGCCAGCTACTAGGTTTGGACAAGCTAGCAGAGAGATATGGTGCATGTGTGTCTGTGGCTGTACATGATGCAGCTGGAAGACAAGGGGATCCAAGGGCCAGCTACCAGATACAAAGATTGTCTGAGGCCAGTTACTGGAGCGATATGTAGTGTGCCTGCACGTGTGCGTGTAGGTTTGAGTACCAACATCTGGAGTGGGGCTGCAGGTCTTAGGGCTTTGCTTGCCCAGGTGTTAATAAATGGGAAAAACTGGGGATCCAGGAGTCAGCTATGGGATAGACTAGGTGTCTGTGACCAGCTACCACAGGGATACACGTATATATTTTCCACTAATGGGCTTTCATCCTGATCAGCCAGAGAGGGGAACAGGATCATTGAATCATAGAATCATTCAGATTGGAAAAGACCTTTAAGATCATCAAGTCCAGCCATTAGCCTAACACTGCCAAGTTTACCACTGAACCATGTCCCTAAGTGCCATGTCTACATGTCTTTTAAATACCTCCAGGGATGGGGTCTCAACCACTTCCCTGGGCAGCCTGTTCCAGAGCCTGACAACCCTTTTGGCAAAGAAATTTTTCCTAATATCCCATCCAAAGCTCCCCTGGTGCAACTTGAGGCCATTTGCTTTTGTCCTATCACTTGTTACCTGGGAGAAGAGACCAACACCCACCTTGCTACAACCTCCTTTCAGGTAGTTGTAGAGAGCAATAAGGTCTCCCCTCAGCCTCCTCTTCTCCAGGCTAAACAACCCCAGGTCCCTCAGCCGCTCCTCATAAGACTTGTTCTCCAGACCCTTCACCAGCTTCGTTGCTCTTCTTTGGACATGCTCCAGCACCTCAATGTCTTTCTTGTACTGAGGGGCCCAAAACCGAACACAGTATTTGAGGTGCAGCCTCACCAGTGCCGAGTACAGGGGGACCATCACTTCCCTGGTCCTGCTGGCCACACTATTCCTGATACAAGCCAGGATGCTATTGGCCTTCTTGGCCACCAGGACACACCGCTGACTCATATTCAGATGGCTGTCAACCAACACCCCCAGGTTCTTTTCTGCTGGGCAGCTTTCCAGCCCCTCTTCCCCAAGCCTGTAGCGTTGCGTGGGGTTGTTGTGACCCAAGTGCAGGACCCGGCACTTGGCCTTGTTGAATCTCATACAATTGGCCTCAGCCCATTGATCCAGCCTGTCCAGATTCCTCTGTAGAGCCTTTCTAGCCTCAAGCAGATCAACACTCCTGCCCAACTTGGTGTTGCCTGCAAACTTACTGAGGGTGCACTTGATCCCCTTGTCCAGATCATTGATAAAGATATCAAACAGAACTGGCCCCAATACTGAGCCCTGAGCAACACCGTTTGTGACCAGCTGCCAACTGGATTTAACTCCATTCACCACAACTCTTTGATCCCGGCCATCCAGCCAGTTCTTTACCCAGCAAAGAGTACACCCATCCAAGCCACAAGCAGCCAGTTTCTCCAGGAGAATGCTGTGGGAAATGGTGTCAAAAGCTTTACTAAAGTCTAGGTAGCCAACATCCACAGCCCTTCCCTCATCCACTAGGCAGGTCACCTTGTCATCGAGGGAGATCAGGTTAGTCAAGGAGGACCTGCCTTTCATAAACCCATGCTGACTGGGCCTGATCACCTGGCTATCGTATATGTGCCTGTGATGGCACTCAAGATGATCTGCTCCATAACCTTCCCCAGCACCGAGGTCAGGCTGACAGGCCTGTAGTTCCCCGGATCCTCCTTCCAGCCCTTCTTGCAGATGGGCGTCACATTTGCTAACCTCCTGTCAACTGGGACCTCCCTGGTTAGCCAGGACTGCTGATAAAGGATTGAAAGTGGCTTGGTGAGCAGTTCCGCCAGATCCCTCACTACCCTTGGGTGGATGCCATACAGCCCCAAAGACTTGTGTGTGTGTGTAAGTGGTGTAGCAGGTTGCTAACCATTTCCCCTTGGATTATGGGGGCTTCATTCTGCTCCCCTGTCACTGTCTTCCAGTTTAGGGGGTTTGGTACCCTAAGAACAACTGGTCTGACTATTAAAGACTGAGGCAAAGAAGACATTAAGTACCTCAGCCTTTTTCTCATCCTTTGTCACTATGTTTCCCCCCACATCCAATAAAGGATGGAGAGTCTCCTTAACCCTCCTTTTGTTGCTAATGCATTTATAGAAACACTTTTTACTGTCTTTTACGGCAATAGCCAGATTAAGTTCTAGCTGGGCTTTGGCCCTTCTAATTTTCTCCCTGCATAACCTCACGACATCTTTGTAGTCCTCCTCAGTTGCCTGCCCCTTCTTCCAAAGGTCATAAACTCTCTTTTTTTTCCTGAGTTCCAGCCGAAGCTCTCTGTTCAGCCAGGCCTGTCTTCTTCCCCACTAGCTCGTCTTTCGGCACATAGGGACAGCCCGCTCCTGCACCTTTAAGATTTCCTTCCTGAAGAATGTCCAGCCTTCCTGGACTTCTTTGCCCCTCAGGACTGCCTCCCAAGTGACTCTGTCAACCAGTCTCCTAAACAGGCCAAAGTCTGCCTTCCGGAAGTCCAAGGTGGCAGTTCTGCTGACCCTCCTACTTACTTCTCCAAGAATTGAAAACTTCATTTCGTGATCACTATGCCCAAGATGGCCTCCAACCACCACATGACCCACAAGTCCTTCTCTGTTCATAAACAACAGGTCCAGTGGGGTGTCTTCCCTAGTTGGCTCACTCACCAGCTGTGTCGGGAAGTTATCTTCCACACACTCCAGGAACCTTCTAGACTGTTTCCTCTCTGCTGTGTTGTATTTCCAGCAGACATCTGGTAAGTTGATGAGTTAATGAGGCCATTGGTGCTGTTTGCACTTGCATGGATGCCATCTGTGTTGATCTGTGTGGCCAACCATCAGTATATGTGTGTATGCATATATGTGTGTCTGTGTGTATATGCATGTATACACATATTGTGCATATGTATTCATGTGTACCTAATGGGAATACGTGCTCAGCCTTACTACTGGCTGGACTTGGAGACATGGGGTTGTGACAGCCTTGCCTTTGTTGGGCTACCAGATTCAGGAACTCCTAACACATACTATTGTGTTTCATTTCCTTAGGAAATTAGGTTATCAAAAGTGATAATATAACTTCTTAGAGCATTAACAAAATGTGTTAGTGCCCATTTTTTTCTCGTCGTCTTTGTTTTCGCTTGGAAGCAATGGACCCATAATCTTCGTGCACCTTTTCTCCTTCTTCCTGGACAGATGCTTCAGCCGCTATTGCCAACATTTCTTTGCAGGCAACTCCTTTCCCATGAGAAAGCATCTTTCCAGACTCAGTACTTATTATAGAATAACTCCTGGCATGTGCCAGTATCCTAGGTGAGTAGTTGGCACCCCCTTGCTTGATAATTTTGGCTTTCTTTTCTTATTGGCTGCTCAAACTCCAGGGACTTTCTCCTCTTGACCATATGCACGCTCAGAGCTGATACACAGCAGAACTGGCAGGTAAAAATTAAATACTGTTTCACCATGAATGTGGCACTGAAGCTACTGGAAAATAGCAGCAGCATACTATGATATTTTTAGAGCAGAATACTAAGGTGCTGCTATTGGTCCTCTTGGTCTTAATTTGTGATTACCAGGCTGACCGAGGTATCTTTTTCCTCCTTTTTTTCACAGCATTCATCTATGGAAAGGTCAAAATGGGAAACACTTGAGTACAAGAGAGAAGGAGCTAGCTGTTAGCATCTGACCTGACTCTTCAGGTGTTTCTTCACGCAGTTCCCCATCTTTTCTCATCATTAGCTATGAGCTTTTTGGAGACACTGAGTCTATAGAAAAGTTGTCCCAACAGCCCAGTCCTCTGCTATTGCAAGCAACTGTGTTACATGTAATACTCTATATAAATTGAACATGGTCCAGTTCAAAAATAATTCACTTTTCATAGCTACTTTTTTTTACTGGAAACAGGATTAAAAACTTAAGTGCTTGAATGGTTAAAAATATATTGTAACAATGATGTCACTTGTATATCCTCAGTGCCTCTTAAAATTCATTTCTTCTTCTGCCCTTTTGCTCAGATATCTCTTCTCCCTCTACAGGCCTTCTAGCCCCTTTTATATTTCTAGCCCGTAATTACAATCCCTCTCTGTCTTTGTTTTACTGGGCCAGACAAACCCTTTATTAATTTCTTCTCTGAAGGGCTTGCTATCCCTGATGCTCACTAGTATCTCTCCACTGTGACTTATCCAGATGCAGTTCATCTTTCTTGGTTATTTAAGCTTACCCCTCCAAGAGAAATTTAAAGCTTCTTCCTCCAGTGGTACACACCAAATAGCACCTGAGCAAGGACATAGAAAAGATTCACAGTTACAACTCTCATGATGCTGAATAATTCTACCTCATCATTAACTCAAAAAGTTTGAATGATTCTTGATTCTGTGGATATAACGCACATGTTCACCCAGCAAACTACTGAAATTGACTTAGATTTAATGTCTTCCTTTTAATGTTCCTGTTGCCTCTAGGGCTAATTATAAGGGAACATACTGGATAATTAAAATGCTTCTATTTTTTAAAGGTATACTTCTGTTAAAAAGCATAAAACTGTATTTTTTTAAATGAACGTATTTTAACATTTGAAATGTGGAAGTTCATGAATTGATGTCTTTCTATTAACAAGAACAAAATGGCAGAAACTCATAAACATCCTTGTCTTGAATATATAGAGTATAGGAATGCATATAAGCCATCACAAATTAAAACTATAGAACAACAAACAAGGTAAATCATGCTAATTAACCGTTATGATAAAAAAACCTCTTTCTGCTTGTTTATTTGTTTTATTGATTTATGGAGTAGCTATGTCCGCTAGAGGCTTGTGATGTGAGAGAACAGAGCAGTCCAGCAGTCCTTCCCACAGAAATAGTTCCAAAGGACATTCCAGAACTGGGGGCTGTAAAAAGATAAAAATCAAATGTAAAAGTATTACCAAAAATATTAACATGACAAAATTCAAACAAATAAATATGCCATATTTAGACATAGAATGGACAAAACACAAGACAGAACACAGAGTCCAGACATGAGAGGGATCTTACGAAGCATGAAACTAGAAAAGGACAGGAATTAGTGGTGTTTATTTACCCCTCCTGGGATCTGTATTTTTTATTTTATTTAGAAATATTGTTTAAAAGAAATGGTTGGAAGTGTGAGATGATAAGTCTGGAGATAGAAATATTGAGGAGACACCCAAAAATGATACTTACAGTCTGGAAATGAGGAAGGTTATGGCAAAGAAATTCCTGATAAAGTACTTAATGAAAGTGCAGCTCTGAGCTCAAGCATTGAGGATGGAGGAAGCAAGAAAGAGTGAGCAGAATATCTTAGAGTAACTGTGATACTGTAAGGAGCTTGGTGCCAGTGGGGGTACCACTGAGAGAAACCACAGAAGTGGTGCTCATAGTCCAGGCAGCTCCTACTCCAACATCTAAGGGTGGATGCAGAGTAACTTGCATTGTACAATCCCAGAGCATACCTTGCATCTTCACCAAACCCAAAAAATTACAATTGAGACAAAGTGGATCCATTCCACCTCCCATTTAGGTACTATGAGACTACTTAGAGACTATGACTCTTTATGTGTAAGCCTTTTGGCATCAAGCTATATTCTTAAATACAACTCTGCAGCCATTTTAAATTCAGGTGTCTTGAGGCATCACAAGGATATGTGCTTTAATCCATGTCACACAGTAGGTAAGCAGGAACAGACCCCATATTCGCTGGTAGGATCACACGGAATTAAACCCAGGATGGATGCCTGAAATATCAGGCACCAAAGAATGAAATATGAAGATCAAATGTGCTTTTCTGAATGCTTTGGGAAATAAAATGGTTTTTTTCCAGCACTCCAATCCCATAAGCACTGTTTTGTTTTCAGTGCTTGATGATATTTGGTTTCAGTTTGTGGTTTTGCTATTGTTCTTTTAAATGAAGTAAAGAAATATATACTAAATAAAATGGGGAGTGTACTTGACCTCTAACATTTCATGAAAGGGCTTGTTATGTTTACCACATTTAAATGAAAAACAACTTTGACTGGAGCAGCAAAAGAAAAGACTAGAAGGAACAAGGCAGTTGGGTAATAGAAAGTTTTCCTAACGGCAAACTCCTTTCAAGGTAAGCCTAGATTATGGGACGAAACATTTAAGTAGACACTCGGCAGAGATCTAAATTCACTGGAAACTGAGTTGTTTACAGCCACATGTCTCTGAGGCAAGTGTCCTGGGTTGTTTTTATTCTTCTCCTTCCCTATTTTCTCAAGCACATCTTTACTACTGTGCCAACCTGTCTACCTATCTACTACCAACCTACCTACACAGTTAACTATTCCACTTTCAAATACCCAGAAGGAATAGTCTACGATGCTGTATATACTAACCTTGAAGATACAAACCAAAGTTAAAAAATAATGGAAGTTGGAAAAAGGCAACACTCCGGAGTGTGTAGACTTGGGACTTTGCTTCCATTTCTACAAAGAAGAGGAGTCCCAAGTAAAACACTGACGTATGTGTAGGTTTTTAATGCACCAGAGCAAAGTTGTATTTCACTCAAAGGAACTATTTCCCAGTTTCTGCTTGTAGGGATTCCATCCAGGACTCAGCTTTGCTTGGTGTTTCACTATAGATTACATAAACCCCAAAAGTCTACAAAAGAAAGGAATAGTTCAAACCAGGGTGCTTCATCTGCCTTCACAAACCTTCTAGAGAATGGTCAGCCTCAAGGTAGAACTACACACAGCTGCTCATGTTTGTTAGAACTGAGGCTCTGGTTCATTCAACACAAAGTGTAAAGTAATGATACAACTTAGCTTAACTGCTTAACTGAGTATCCAGCACAGGAAAGCTCCTAATCAGGTGAATTTTATGATCATTTTATGAACAGCGTGGAGCAAAATCCAATGGAGTAGCTGTGTAGGCTTGGAACTCCAAATTGGTCCAGCAGCTTGCGTGCTGCTGGTTCAGTTGATTGATCGGTAGGACTGAGCATGTATGTGATAGCAATGACTTTTGTTACTAAGGTCAAAGCTAAGGCAATGACAAGTCTACCCAGTTCCCTGTGGCAAGACTCCAGACAGCAAACATAATGGTGAGAAATAATGCTGTGTTTCTATGTGACACTGTTGTGGGAGGACCCTTCGAGTCTTTGTGTGAGGCAGATTTTCTACTTAGTGCTGTCACTGAGACATTGCAGCACTTGAAACAAAAAGTCTTAGAATTTCAATTCTAATTCAAATCCTCAGACTTGCGTAATAACTTTGATCCCATAGGATCCCTACAGTCTTTACAAGCAGAGCAAGATCATGCTTGGAAAGAAGTGTGCAAATCTTGTTGTGATTCTTTTTGGACAAATGTAGCCTTTTGCATATCATTTTTTATGGTTCTCTTTTTTGCTCATAATTATTCAATGAACATGTTGAGAATTTTTTTAATCATCTACTTACCAGCAAACTGTCTATTTAAAACTGTGTCTAAGTGTTTGGTGTTATCTTTTCTCCTGTTGTGCAACAGGGCACTTAATTTGCCTGGTTGGACAATGAAAACTTTTATAAGCAGGAAAATAAAGAAATAAATTTCAAAAGAACAATATAAATATCCACCTGACATATATCTGAACAGCTATACGTTTTTTTCTTTCTTTCTCTTGAAGAACAAACAATTGCTTCTACAATGGTTAATCGAAATATAATTTTTAGAATATCCTGCAGTATTTGCCCAGGTGTAGGTACAAACATTATCCTCAGCTTATAAGTAACAACTGATAGTCACCTGTCACTGAGTATCTCTCCTTATTGTTCCTAAAATTAATACCCAGCAATTTGCAGAAATATAATATTCCATAATATTGAAAATGCGGAGTAATATAAGCAGGTAGAATGTAATTAACTACACTGAAATCCTAAATCTCTTTGCCAGCTCCAGTCCTATGAAAGCTGGCAGTAGATTTTTAGTGATCATAAGTGCTCAGTGACTCTATTACCTCATCAGAGAATTGCTGCTGAGATTTCTTGGCCTCACATGTGGAATGACTCTGAGAAAAAGCACCCTCTAAGTCCCCACCATCTCCCCTTAGTCCCCACCATCTCTCCTGGGGTCATTTGCTGCTTACCTTGTGACAGTCCCTGGGCATGAATCACAAATCTCAACACTCTGTAGAGCTTCAGTTGTTTTTCTCACTGGAGTGGCATTTTAGCAGTTAAAACAGCTTATTTTTCTCTTCCACATGCCCATCATGTCAGTGCACAGACTAGGTGCCATCAGAGTAAAATACACCTAGTTCCCAACAAACTAAATATTGTCAATGAGCATAGGTGCTAACACAGAGGTAACAAAACGTTTGTTATTGGAAATGCACTCTGGTTATCTAGTATTTCTACATCTCTGTTATGGCTTTTGATCTAATCTAGCCAAAAAAAGTATCTGTTTCATAAAGGCATTTGCAATGATTTTGAAAACTAAGGTGGCTCCCAACATGCCTGACATATCTGCAATATTTCCCAGGTTTGCATTTTGGAAACCTGTCGTGGTTTAGCCCCACTCGGCAACTAAGCACCACGCAGCCGCTCGCTCACCCTCCCCCTCCCCGGTGGGATGGGGGAGAGAATCGGAAGGGCAAGAGTAAGAAAACCCACGGGTTGAGATAAGAACAGTTTAATAATTGAAATAAAATAATAATAATAGTAATAATAATAATAATGATAATAATAATAATAATAATTGTAATGAAAAGGAGAACGAGAGAGACAAACAAAACCCAGGGAAAAGAAAACAAGTGATGCAACCGCTCACCACCCGCCGACCGACACCCAGCCAGTCCCCGAGCAGCGATCGCTGCCCCCCGGCTAACTCCCCTCGGTTTATATACTGAGCATGACGTCATATGGTATGGAATAGCCCTTTGGTCGATTTGGATCAACTATCTTGGGCTGTGCCCCCTCCCAACTTCTTGTGCACCTGGCAGAGCATGGGAAGCTGAAAAAGAAAGTCCTTGACTAGTCTAAGCATTACTTAGCAACAACTAAAACATCAGTGTGTTATCAGCATTCTTCTCATGCTAAATCCAAAACACAGCACTATGCTAGCTACTAGGAAGAAAAGTAACTCTAACTCAGCTGAAACCAGGACAAAACCTTTGAAATGAAGCAAAAATTCCTCCAAATGTTTATGTGCAACAGTGTAATTGCATTGTATATAAGCAATTACAATATATGTATGTAATATATGTGTGACAAACCCTCCTGGACCACGAAGAAAAATGCTGATGAGGCTTAGATTTTCCTCATTTAGACTTTCTGCTCTTACACTCTCATTGCTGCCTCTATTTCCCACTTGCTGTACCGCATCACAGGCTTTGATGCCCATAGCTGGAAAGGGTTTAGGCACCACTTACTGAATTTCAGAGTGATTCACACCATCAGTTTCAGTGGAATTACACTGAGAATGTCTTTGACCCATTAGTTTTAAATAGTGCTTTTGTAGGAATTGTGCAGCTGGGGAAATACGTCTGTGTCCAATTATGAATTCCACTTGGGTTAGGGAAGATTGTTTTAGATGTTGCAATTACTGTGAATTAAATAATTCATTGAGCAGCATGAGACTGGAAGGTCTCAAAGTCCTGTGTCTGGAATGGTGCCCCATGAACCTCAAGTTATGCTGGTGCGGCAGTGGGTACTGCCACTACTTACACTAATTGTTGCCGTCCATCCTTGCCCGCTCATCTGCAGAAAGAGATGGGGAAAACAAACTGCTGCAGTGTGGGGAAAAACATGACATTGTAATAGGCTGTAAAAACGGCACATGTTCTTCAGCTAGAAGTACTGAACTGTTACCAAATGCTGGCGAGTGAACAGAAAGGAGAACTTTGCCTTTTGTCTTGAAGACACTGATCAAAATCCACAGGCTGTTAGGAGTTGTAAGAATTACAAAGGAGGGCAGAAATATTCTTAAAGTTTTGCTTTATCCCCCTGCACTCTATTTGTAACTCTCTTCAGGGATTCTAGGAATGGTATGGTATATGTATTTGAAAGTATGCGGATGTGATCCTTCATTTAAGAAATCCTTATCTTCATTATTTTATCTGGCACACAATCTTTAAAGAGAGTAACTAGAAAAACATAGTCAATTCGCCTGGTGGACTACTGTTAGAAGGAATTATCTGAGTAACCAAGTCAGCAAGCCTAGGTCACTGGGTCTTCCTGAAGGGCGACTAGATGTCCCAAATACAGGAGTGGTATCAGAGATGGGGACTGTATTGGTAAGTTTGATAAGATGGTCATTAGCTAGCTCCAGGGAACTTATTAGACCAGTAGTTTTCTGGATCCTGTCCAAAAGAGAGTAAGAGTGACTGACACTTGGCAAGCTTTGCCTTTTTCAGATAGATCCTGAGATCCATTTTCTGACAAAAAAATTAATCAAAACAACTGGGTGGTGGCAGTAACATATTGCAGGGCCACCTCCCTTACTCGCAGTGATTTTTCAGCAAACCATAGTCCCCACCCATCATAACTTACTTCACAGTCTCACAGAATGTATGCTACAGATTTTACCTGAAGTTTTTGCACCTTTCTGCCAGATCCTTTTTGTCTTCACATATACACTACAGGGGAGGTAAGCTGTGGCAGAAATTTTATCCTATATGTGTATGTCCTCAGATCCTACCTCAGTGCCAGTGGTAGGAGCACCGCTAAAGCTTGCCAAGTTTCTTTGTGAGTAACTCCCAGATACCAAGTCAAGCAAGATTGCTGATGAGTGACTTGCAAAATCCTAATCTGGTGTCTAACACCAACACCCTGTGTGGCTTTAGGCAAGTCTCAACACCTTTCTGCTGCTGCCTTCCCATGGCTAAAGTGTTTATTTGTCTGTTACGCCAGGTTTTTAGGGAAAATTCATTATTCAGCACTTTCACAGAACATAGTTTTTTCCTTCCTGGTGCAGGGAGTTGGAATAAATCAGGCCACCAGAAGAGAGAGCGTTTGGATGCAAATGATTATTTGTTGCCTCATTGCAAAAACTATTCACTCTATCTTCCTGTGAGCTAATCTGAGCTACTTAAGGTCCTAATCCTCTTGTCTAAATTGATGTTATAATGAATGGTGGGGTAGTTACCTTTATGGGCTAATGAACCATGCTGAATTAATCATTTCCATTAGGATTATCAAATGGAGCTGAACTCCTAATACTGATGAAAAACTTAGACACCTGCCATCCTTAGGCGTTTTTAGAAATCTTGGAAGATGAAGGGACTTTATGTCTAGGATCATTTTAGGTTTTATAACATATCAAACACTACATAAACAAATCAATGCAACGCAAACAAGAGAAAAAATTATCAACAGAAGCGCAATATAAGAAGCTGTTGCTGAGCACAGGTTAATAATTCAAAAGTAATAGCTCCACTTGGAAAAAATAAGATAATAATTGGGGGTATCATCTGGGCTGTAAAACCTATCTCACAGCTGTCACAGGTGATAGGCCTTTAGTTTAGTGGGAATGAAAGCACATAGCACCCTAAACATCCATCACCAAGCACTACTTATTTCATATTGCAGAGCACTCTGTTACCTTACAACAAGCACAGACCAAACCCCCAAAGTATGACTTACTGTAAGAAAGTCAAAGATACCACCAGTTCCTTAATTCTGGCAATAACAGAGAATTTTTGAGATGAAACTGCCCGGAGGTAGCATGAGAACCATGAATAGGATGTGTATTTATGCACAAAAAATATTAAATCATGAAACCTATCACTTATAACAGAAATGTTGCCTGGCCTAGGAATGAAAGCTCTGCAGATGGACTACATCAGGCTTGCATGCTAGAATGCACCATGTTTGAAGCACTAGAATGGACAAGGCAGATGTTGACCACATATGCAACAGCAAAAAGCAGCATCTGCAAAGACCAACATCTGAAATTCTGAAACCAGTAAAAATGACCAAAAAAATCAGAAAATCATGATGTAGCAAACAGAAAGGATAAGGGACACACAGGCAATAAACTGTAAACTATATGAACTCATGAATATACAGGCTAATTTAGGAATTTATATGGCCAGACACTGAGACCTTTTTATCTCTATACTGTCATTACAGCTTCTGGAGGAACTGCATAATATGAAGGAACCAGAATGTTCAGAACAAAAGTGACATCAGCCTTGGAGGACCTCTTTAAGGATAGTAGGGAGTGAAAGGTGTGACATTAATGCTGTTGCAAGGGCATCTCACGAGGAAAGGGAATTATTCCCTGTTTCCAAAAATAGCCTAGAAACACATTTCTGTTCTAACTAAGAAAGAAAAGGCAAAGCTAGGTATTAGCAAAATGGCTATTATAAATGGAGTAAGTGGGTAAAGGAATTGATTCCCTTTTGATTCCTTTATTCTGCAGCAATTCAAAATCAGATATAGGAAGATATTAGGATGATTAAAGGACAAGATATTGAGTAGTCTTGCAATGTGGCAGGATTCAGATTGTTTTACTGAAGAGGGGTTTGGGTTTTTTTAGGACTAACTCTGACAGCTTTTTCTAGCTGGGATGCCCTAATGTAGAGTCCTTCAGACAGACACGAATCAATTTTATGTCCACATTTCTGTAGGAACAATTAAGCACCCTCACAGCTAACAGATGACAGAAAAGATCTGCCTACAGTAGAGAATGGCTATCCATTTTCTGCAGCTCTTTGCAAGTGGTAATTAAATTGTGCAGCGTAGAATTAAAATTCATAGAATCACAGAAACTGGAGATAGAAAAGAGCTGCTAAGGTCATTTTTGTCCATGGCCTTCCTTCTGCCAAGTGCTTTGTCCAGCACTTTGTAGCCAATTTGAAATGCTCTCTACTTACCTAGTGCTTTTAAGAGACCTGCATTTGATTTATGTGCAGTAGAAAATTACACATTTTCTCTAGTGGACAATTTGCCTCATTCAAATAGTTGTGTAATCAATTTCATTTACCAATTACAGCTCTTCGTTAACACACAGCCACCAGGGCACTTGGGAAAGCAGAAAGTTAATGAGATTGAGGATGGGATCAGGAGGGTCTCCTGAACGCCTTGTTTTCCCCTGACAATCTAGTAAATCTTTAGTTAGCTGAGTGCTTCTGAAGGAGGAAACAGGTTTAGAGGATTCCTCTCAGGCGTATCACCATTCATCCAGCTGCGGATTAGACAGGTCTGCTGCTTTACAGGAGCAGATGGGGTTTGGCAGGGCAGAGAGGAACGGACTGGTGAACCAAACTTACTGGAACTTGCTGGGTGTTCACTGGGAGGTGCAGAGCACCTCAGACTGGTGGGAACTGAGGTTATCAGTCCTCAGTTTCAGAGTGGAGTAAATGCTGTCTGAAAAAAACACTTTTCTTTCAAGTGGCAGAAGGTGTGAATTTCACATCTCCCTGGAAATTATCCTTTTTCCAGCCTAAGCCTGCAAAGCCTAAAGTGACTTTGCTCTTGCATAAACTCCTCGCATACCCCCGTGGCTTGAGTCTTAAACAGTCTGTCTGAGGCCCCCATCACCCCTTCAGGGCTTTTCAAAATGCTTCTCCCCAGGGACTGGAGAGTGTCTTGTCCAAAAACCTAAATGTTTATCAAGGTTTTTTTCGAATAGATATAAATCTTCTGTTCACGACACAAGCCATAAATATAAAACTAGGCTTTCCCTGGGGATAAATTGCAATAGTCTACAGCTGAATTTTTTTTTAAATAACTGGCACTGCCTGCAGTCAGAAATAGGACATTGAAGTAGGAGGGTTACAAATGTGATCTGATACAGACTTCCTAGGCCTGGCCAACCCCCCCAATATGGCTTGTCTTGAATCTTGGCTCACCAGTTGCTTGACAAGGGTCCTGCTTTTCAAGTGGTTGTGCCAAACCTAATCCTTATATGGCCTAAATTGACGTTTCTGGTGAGACACATCAGTGATAATCCTGCGCATCACCAGGGTCTCGTCTCCACCTCCTGCTGAGTGCTCCGCAGAAACCCCTAAACTGCCTCTGACTAATGGCCATCCAGGGCTGGAGCAAGTTAGCTGTGTCAGCAGGGCAGCACCCCACTGCAACAAGCCCTGTGGCGAGATGAGTGTCATGGGTATGGCACTGTGCTGCGCAGTCGCTGGTACACTGCTCACAGGACTGAGCTAGCCTCCCCTCCCAGCGGCGTGTGGTCGCATCTACACAAGGCAGCACATTTGGAGCCAACACTGGTATTTCTGTGCACCTCCTGTGCACCAGCAAGACTTCCAAAGTGGCTAATGGGATGGTACGTTTGCTTTTAGTAGGATGAGCATTTCACATCATCCCTCAGGTGCTTTAAAAATTCTCTTCAGATGACTCTGGAAATCCAGCACGTTGGCAGTCTCATTTTCCATATGCTTTCTGTTGGTTCCAAATGATCCAAACGTGGATTCATTCTGTTTCTACTTTTTCAGAATACACATTCTTACTAGTAGGAGAACCGATATTGCTCCAAAAAAAGGGGGTGCAGTTAGGGATGACCTAACTACAAATGTGGTTGCACTGTATAAATGAAAAGCCAAGCACAATGACTCTGAAGATGGTGATGCAGCAGACTGATTCTTATAAACCTGAGTTTTCTTTTCTTCTTTTCTTTTAAATAACGTCAGCAACAACACAGCAAATAAAAGAAAAATAGTTTGATGAAGCAAACAATTTCAGTTCAACACTCAGCATTTTTTCACATATCATACATAACCTCTGGTATCTTAGTAGAATTTCCATCTTAAATTTATGTGCTCTTGTTTATGTTGGGTCAAGACTATTTAGAAATGTGAGAGAATAAAAACTTTACTGTGGGTATATGGTAATGGCTGCCTAACTAGAAAAATTCATGTAAATTCCAAAAAGAAATTTCAATGAAAACAGATAAAATTGCTGCCAAAGATACTCATATGAAAGTGTTTTGTCTGTTCAGATCTCAGAACACACACAGAAGTCTTCTGAGGCAGAAATAAATCCATTTCCTATAGGAGCACCTCAAACTCCACCAGAACCACACCCATTCTTTTGAATTGCAGCAGGCCCTCAAATAATTATTATTTCTATCAGCCCTCTGAATCTTCATACAAAGCCCAGATTCATACCTGTGTCTTAGGGCTGTTCTGGCTCTAGAGAAGCTGGAAGTAAAGGCACCTGTGCAGGGGTCTGAATGCCTTGAGATCAATGGCAGATGGGAACATCTTCTTGCATTAAATATAATTCTCACCCTAATGGGTCTGATCCAAGTCTGAGTCCTTCCCAGCTTTGCTCATAACAATGCTGCAGAAACAGTGCACTTCCTAAGGCAGTACAAGTGTCCTACATGCCTGGCCTATAGCTTTTAAATGGTTTATAATTTTACTCAACCTGAAAAGAAAATAATGGCCTATGGGTAATTGCAAGAGTTCTTGTCTTTAGTTACTATGAAAACCGTGTTATCTGTAGTACGTGCCATTGCAGATGGTGTGAGGATGACCACTGCCTTTATACTGACCACCTGCTTGGTCTTTATTTGGTGTCTAAGAATGTCACTACGTCACTCTGCTTCCAACATAAGAAAGGGGAAGAAGAGTTTGGGAAATCTCCAGCTCTGTGTTGTTCTTGGATATTTTGTCAATTTTAAATGAAATTCCTCTGTGGCATTCTCTTTCCAACTTGAAAGAGGATTATTTGGCACGCAGAAATGTTTGTTTAGTGCCTGAAGTCTAGCCAGACTCAGCTTAAGGGCTGACTTGGATATTTTGGAAGGATTTATTGGGTACATTTTTTTTTCTTTCAAAGAAATGATTATACAATTATTCCATGACTTAGAGAATGTGGTCCAAATTTTAAAATCGGGTACACAAGGGCAGGTACCTCAGTCCCTCATGAGAACAGTCACATGCAGACAGGGAGCAAGTGAGGCTGTGAGTACAAGCGCAGCTCTGAGAGGAGCATGGTGAAAGCGGCACCACCCTGATGTTTGCTGCAAGGACTGTGACTCAGACACACGTCTGAGTCACAGTTTCTCCCGCCCCTTCCTCTGGCCAGGGAAGGTACTGATGTTCTGCCCGTGCCTTGGAGACATAATTGATAATATTCCCTCTGCGCTGCAGAAGGCAAAGAAACAAAAGATTTCCTCCTCATCGCTGTCCATGTGGGCTTGCTCTGGGTAGTCCGATTAGGGATGAAAAGAAGCGGCATGACTAACATCAAACTGAGCGCTAGAATCAGAGACTAGTCAGTGCAGGTTCCCTCTGGAGTCAGCGGAGGAGGACAGGTTCCTCCAGGGCATGACTCAAGGCAGGAGACTACACTAGGAGATATGAGTTTGTGGGGGAGTGGATATGTCTTACAAGGGACAGAGTGTCCATTAAAACAGACAGTCACAGCACATTCCATCTAGTAGTGGTTGAATCTTGCATGTCGATAATGATTGAAATCTAAGGATTAGTAGAGGCAAGCAGCAACTCCTACATAATCAGAGAAGATTTAATTGCTCAGAAGAACATCCTGATTAGAGTCGACAAACCAATATACAGCAATGTAGCTTAAATCTAAGATAAGGCACTGCCTACTGAAAGATGTGGTCTCTGTTAGTACGTTGGGAAATTCTCACTTTTAATGAGGTTTGGAATATAATACTGGACATTTTATCAATATTGAGAATGCCTAGGAAGGCATGTAGTCCTTCCTTCTGGCCCTTCCCTAGCTTCCACTGGGCTTCCTACTCCTTGTATTTATGTCTTCAGTCATCTCTTTCTTTGAATGAAGATGTGTGCCTGTGTTCTTGATTGCTCTATCTGCAAAACCAAACTGCCTAGGTTCTTAATGACAATGTAAAGGTTGTTTTGTTTTGGTTTGGTTTTTTTTCTAAAATACAAGTTAGGATTCTTTCTTTCAGTTGCTTTTCTTGAGTTACAGAAGCATGTCTTTGATGGTCACATGTTTTACCATTTTTCCTGGTTTTCTGCACCTGGAATTCTGGTTTCATTTTGAGTCTTCCTCTACTTTCTGGAATACTTTTTTGAATTGTAGAGTTGTGGTGTGAGGTCCTGCCAGTTCACCAGCCTGGCAGTATCATACACTAACCTGGTAATCAACATAGTGAACAATTCAAGTGTTTATTGTTCAGCACTACTTAGAATAGCAAAAGTCCATTTATAGATGCCTCAGAATCAACAGGAGATAGATTTCTTCTGTTGCCTGACAGATTAGTAATCATATCCAATTCATTTCCTGAGATACTGATTTTTAGTTCTTTGGCCACTAGCAGACCAAATTCCTTTGGCCACTAGCAGACCAAATTCCTTTCAGCAGCTGAGTAGAAAACCATAATGGTTTCCCCATCACCAAAGTTTTCCTTACACACAATAATAACAACTCTTGAAATGAAATCTTCTAACAGTGGTTAATGACAGCCTTACTGCATGAATAAATTACAGTATCTGAAGCTTCCCTTGGCTTGCATAATTGTCACTCCTTTGCTATTGCAGTGCCTACAAATAGCCTGGTCTTACTCAGGAAATTTGAAAGTGAGATTCAGAATTATAAGTGAGACAGATTATGTGCATACTGACACGTGTACACACACATTTATATCAATTCTAAGATTATATGTTTATTGCAAGCCACTCCTAATTGTCTCTGAGGAATTTTGATGATTTTCAGCTGGCAGGGATGCTGAAAACCTGGTAAAAAAATAAGAGAACAGGAACAAAGCTTGAGAATAATCCAGATCCAATTTACTAGTCATAGCAAAAGTGAAGAAAAATAAATAAGAAAAATAGACGTCTAACGTGCTTTCTGCAGATGCCATATTCCTTCAAGGTCAAATGTCACCCTTATTTACAACCATAAAGAGGTGATTTTTCAGTCTCTAATTAAGAAGAGGTTATCTTTTCCAAGCTTTCTAATATGTTATATTGATAGACCTGATTGTTTTGATTTATTTATTCACCAGCTGCTAAATACTATTAAAAGTTATTTTCCTGTGTGCTATCTGAGCCCCAGTTTTGATGAGGAAAAAGGTTGGCCTCAAATCAGATTTCTCTAACATGAGCCAGGGTTTTACAACTCAACTTGACCATCCAATGAAAAAGGTGACTCATCCTCTAAACTAGAAAAAGAAATAATACTTGTTCTGATCTGATTTGGATAGTCCTGATCCATTTATCCCAGCAAAATTTTTCCAGTTCATATCTCAAAGTAAAGGAGGTCATTTGCATGTAACAAAAAAGTTCAGAAATGCTTTGAAAGGCAACAGAACAAAGAGTGGGAAGAGTTGAGATCACTGTAGTGACGAGGTGTAGCCATAGCATTATATAGCAAAACACATTTTGTTAGTTCTGCTGCTTATTGTTTCAGTTCAGGACCTTAATGCTGTAGAGCTTCCCCCCAGATGTGGAAAACCCAAGTTGAATTTCATCGTTTGCCCTACAGCATTTGACCCTTATCTGCAACTTCCCAGCAGAGTATCTTAATCATCCAGCTGTGTATAGCTTTTCAAGGACAAGGAGAACACTCTTGGCAAAGCTATGCCAGTCTATAGCAAAGAACTCAAGATTCACTGAGCTCAGAGAGATATATACATATGCAGAGTACAACTTTTTACTTTGTTAGTCTGTTTTCTGATTATATTTTGCATTAGATAAAATGCGTAAGGAGAAACCTATCAGCCAGCAAGTGAACTGAGAGTTCTTTCCCAAGCAACTCATAGCCTATTGGCAAGACTGAACTTTGCTTCATCTCCTTTCCTCTAGAGCTATGAACCAGCGTGGAACAGCTACTGCAGGAGAGCCTTGGATGCCCTTTCACTTCCCAACTGTTAGTTTATACACTGGTGATTAAGGCACTCTCACAGAAAGTAGGAGATGGAGTTTGAAACCCCCCAGGCAGGGGTTACTGTATGCAAAGAGAAACAAGGTACCACTGTAACTGCATATTCATTCTCCAGCTGCCCTTTCACAGGGAAGAGTAGCCCATCATCAGGTTTGAATGAAAAGACTGTATAAAGTCTTCAAGCCAGAGCAGCTGCGCATTTGTACCTATGCTTCTTGAGGAGGCTCAAGGGCTGTGAAGGAAAGCACCTTCTCTGTCACCGATGTCAACTGTGCTTGGATGTGACTTAACAACTTACCCCTTTCCAGGGCTTTTCCTTATATGCTAGTTTAGATGGCTTCCCCCCCAAGTGAATTGGCTTTGAAATGAAGGGATCCCACATTATAGCAGTGAAATCCTTTTAGATATATTGTCTAGAGAACCTAAGTGACAGAAAATTATTGTCACTGCGCGTTGCAAGAGTTAATGCACCTGCCTGTAAGATCCTGCAGTGCTGACCATGGTAGCCTCCAAGCTCTCTGTAAAGGCAAGCCACAATCTCTCTGTTTTAATTCCTCATCTTGAAAATCAACTTACTGTGCGGAGATGCATAGAGAAGAAATACAAAAATGTAAAGCACTCAGGTACTACAGTAACAAAAGTGTCTAAATAACAAACATTGATAAATATATTCAATAGAGCTTAATAACTAATTCATACCACAGTTTACACAGCAAAGCTGGCCTCCCCTTCTGTCTGCATATTTTCTGCAAGCCACTAGAATTTTACTTGAATTCGTCGGAGGTGTTCACCTTGAATCAAGGTGCAGGGATATACTGCATTACTCTCTAGACACAAAGATGACAATAAGCTGTTACAAGCATGTTTGGTTTTTTTCTGTAATAAACTCTTTTACAGTGTTCAAGGCTATATTTAACTGATCAAGAAAGGGAAGAAAGAAATAAGGTTTTCCCATGGAATATACTTTGGTTTAGAGTTCTAAAAAGTTTGACTCCATTTACTGTTACCCTTTCCATAATGAATTAGATTGATTTTCCTCACTATAATTCTGTTAAAAGATCCCTTCTGCTCTTAAAATACCCCTGTGATATAGCAGTCTGCCATACCAAAAAGCATAATTTTCTGAACAGGAAAAAATATATCGTCTCTCACTGCGTTGATAGTTTTCCAGACTATGCAATTTCTCAAGAAAAACTTGAGTTCATGTCACAGTGACTGCAAAAATGTTGCACTGTTATTAAGTGCTACTTCCTCAGAACTGTCTCAAATTCCTCCAGTGGGAAGTAAACAGACATTTCTCATGATGACTCCCATACTTTTTTTTAATAACTTTGAATGTTTCAGATATCTCATGGCATTCAAATACTGTGTGGATCTGCTGTCGAGGAACTGCAGGTGTTTCACCCTGCTTAGCATGAGGGCGCAGTCATTGATGTGTGCAGAGGAAGGGATCATGATGAATCTCAGAAGAAAATATTCATTGCAACAAAGCATGATTTCAGATTCCTCTTCCTTTAAAAATTTGCAGGTTACTATACACCCTTCTACTGCTGAATAGGACAGAGGAACCATTAAAGACTTAGAGTTTGCAAGAAACAGCATTAGCAGTGTTAGAATGTCTAGAAAGCCTGTGCAACTTACATAAACAAGTTTGTAGGCTGTAGAAACTATTTTAGGCTTTTTTTTAAATGGCAGAATAAAATACTTGCCAGAGTGCATTGGTGAAAGTAAATAGCTCAAAGAGTGCTGTCTTACAGCAAGTTTGCCTTTACTACCTTACTTCTTTGCCTTTTACACTCAACCTTCTGCAACATTTTACACTGCCAAAGTCTTGTTTTTTCCAGACTGCTTGAATTTGTGCTCCATATTTAAATGATTAGACCTGTTTACATGGGACGGGAGAGGACCTTCGCCTGGACATAGCAACACAGTAAAACACAGTAAAATCTTGAATGCAATCATATACAAACATGAGCCTCAGATTTTCCTTTTAGTCTTGTCACATACAAGCAATAAACGAGCAAAGGGATTTCCTGGAGGAAAGAAGTAACCACTGACATTTAAAATGAAGAAGAATATCTAGCGAGCAGAGGGAGGCACTCACACTATCCCACTCCATTACACAGTTTGCTGTGCTTACAGATTATTCTTTTTTATTAAATAAATCAGTAGTTACTATCTTTCCAGGAAAGTGACCTCATTTCTCCTGTACCACTGTGATGGGCCTAATATAATGACTCGGACAGATGATGGATAGGGGTGGATTCTGAAGTCACTTGAGCCTGAAAGTGGGAAGCATTAAAAGCAGGACTGAACATATTATAATGAAAGAGCCTTTTGGCCTCTTAGAAAGCAGAAAATGTCACCTCATGCACTCTTGTGTAATTTAGCAAAGGTGGATGTAGAAAGCGAGACCCTCCTTCAGTGCTGAAAGTTTAGAGAAAGACCGGGGTTTAAAAATTAATACAGTTGATAGGTGACTGAACTGAAAACTCAGCTGCTAAGTTGAGTGTTTCCAGAGCTAAACCTGGGGATTTTAGAGCTAATTGAAGATCTGTTTAACAAACATTGCTTGGAAGCTCTGTGTAGGGTCTCCAAGCCAGAGCAGCTGTACATTTGTTTACTGGTTTCAAAAGAGGGAGGCAGGGGGGAGGAGGAGAGATGAAGGAGTTAGGACAGGTATTGCAGCTGCTCCTCGTTAACCCCGCCAAACAGCAAATGGGAAATCAACAAACGAGTACATTCCAGCAGAAATTCAAAGTGGAAGTGATAATAGGAAGGCTAGACTGACAGGTTCTGGCAAGTTGGGAGGGCATTGCTAGAAAAGCACTGGCGGCTACAGAGCTCAAATCTAAGGGACTTACTTCTTTCCTGCTTCCTTCCCCCCTCCCATTTCCTCTCCACAAGAGCAATTATTTTATTTCATCTATGAGAAATTGATTGCTGGGATACATTCACTTCCAGAGGAGGCAGGGAGCATCAAGTAGTAGGAGAAAAGCTGAGAATCTAAGCAATCTGAGGAAAATTTTGGTGTTCAGTGTGGAAAAATGAGTACATGAGTGAAAGAAAAAAGGCAACAGAGCCGTAATTGAAGGTCAGATTCATTCTGGAGGAGATGGCAAGCTGTGCAGTGGGGAAGCGCAGTTTTAGCGTGTGGATTACTGGAAACAGAGTGACTTCTACTCTGGCTCATGTCAACGGTAGCAAATACTACTTTGGCTCTTTGCTGTGGCTAAGTCCATACACACTTAAACAGTGGCATATTAGGAAGTTTGTTCAGGCACAAGGGACATTGCTGGAGAGAAATCTGTTGGGGTACTATAGTAAAGTTCATTCAAGAGCAGTCAAAGGGCTTGAATCTCATTTAAACTATATTCACATTATATTACTNCCAGATTGATAATGCTTACAGAAAGATGCAGGGGTTTTGTTGTTGTTGTTGTTTTGTTTTCTTTGAATATAAATTCTTCCAAAACAAAATTCAGTCACTGGACTATCAGCCTTGCAAGGTGCTGAGTATTCTGGCTGTGATCCAAAAGTGCACTTAAGCACATGCTTAACTCTGAGGACATAATTAGTCTTGCCAATTTCACTGGGACTATTGACATGCTTAAAGTTAAGCATGTGATTAAGTCCAGTGCTGCAAGAATGCTTAGCCCTTTTCAGGATTAACCCCAGCTCTATGCTACATAAATGATCTTTTGTTCGGTCTTGAATGACTAGGACAGGCAATGGAAGGAATAAACACCGTTCTTTAT